>CAUYON010124006.1:0-15800 GCA_963573935.1 Arctocebus calabarensis | reverse complement strand
GTAAAAAAAGAAGTGTTAATAAAAATTTCACCATGATAAGAGTCCATGCTATCTGAAAATACAATTCTAAACCTGTATATATGAATTGGGCAGCAATGAACAATCTGGTACAAATGTCTTTGTTATAATGTGATTTTTGGTCTTCTGGGTATATACCTAGTAAAGGAATTATAGGATCAAATGGCAGGTTGATTTTTAGATCTCTAAGTACTCTCCAAACATCCTTCCAAAAGGAACGTATTAGTGTGCATTCCCACCAGCAGTGTAGGAGTGCTGCCCAATTCATAATTGCTAAGTCATGGAAGAAACCTAAGTGCCCAGTGACCCACGAATGGATTAATAAATTGTGGTACATGTATATCATGGAATAGTACGCAGCCTTAAAGAAAGATGGAGACTTTACCTCCTTCATGTTTACATGGATGGAGCTAGAACATATTCTACTTAGCAAAGTATCTCAAGAATGGAAGAAAAAGTATCCAATGTACTCAGCCCTACTATGAAGCTAATTTATGGCTGTCATATGAATTGTGTAACCCAACTATAACACAAGAATATAGGGAAAGGGGCAAGGGTTGGGAAGGGTGAGGGAAGGGAGGGGAAGGGGGAGGGTAATTGGTGGGGCCACACCTACGGTGCATCTTAGAAGGCGAACCTTACTAAATGCAGAATACAAATGTCTTCATATAATAACGGAGAAATTGCTGGAAGCGCTATGTTAATCAGGTTGATGAAAATAGTTAAGATTGTATTTGAAGCCAGCACATTGTACCCCTTGATTACACTATTGTATGATTACACCATTACACTTGATTACAGTTATGATTTAATGATAAAGATAATAAAAATAATAATAATAATAAAAAAGAAAAAAAAACACTAAACCTGTATATACCTAAGAGCGTAGCTTCAAAAGATATAAAATAAAAGTGAGTGCAGAAAAGGAAGAAACAGACAAACCAAAAATCATAGATGGATGTTTATGACCATGTCTGTCATTGGCCTTATAAACAGCAGACGCACAGGCAGGATGCATGAGTACGATGCACTGGTGAGTCCCAAAATTACACTGATTGACACAAACGGAACTGCGCCCAGCAGCTTAGGAATTAACAGTTTTCAAGCACATATAGAATGAAGAATGTGTTCCAAAATACACCATATTGTGAGCTATAAAGCAAGCAAAAAAAATTTCAGAGGCCTGATATCATACAGAGTATATTCTCCTTTCACAGTGAAATTGTTCGGAACCAATTAGCAAAAAGTTAGCTAGAAAATCCCCAAATGCATATTCATTGAAGAATACATTTTAAAATCATAATGGAAATTGGAATGGATTTTGAACTGAATAATAACAAAAATTAAATACAGTAAAACTTTTGTAATACTGCCAAAATTGGGTTGAGAGGTAAATTTATAGCCTTCTGTCTGTGTGTCTATAATATATATATATTATATATGCAGAAGAAAAAGATCAATAATGGAAGCATCATATAAAGATAGTATAAATAAAAGTGCAAACTAAACTCACATAAATTAGAAGAAAATAATAATGAACAAAAAAATTAGTTATATGAAAAACATATAATAAAAAATACCAGTTAAAAGAAATGTTAACAGTTAATTCTTTGAACAACTAATAAAAATAACCCAGTAGATTGGCCAAGAAAAAGAGATAAAACACGTAATATCTTTAGCAGTGTTAGTACTGATGCTACAAACATTAAAAAGCAAATAAGACAAACTAAAAAATATTTCTGTCAAAAATTTCAAAATTTAAAATAAATGAGTAAATTTTCTTTAAAGGACAACTTGCCAAAACTGACATAAGAAATAGAAATTTGAATATTCTTATCTGTATTATAGAAATCAATCTCTAAATACTTTTCTACACAGAAAACTTCAAACCCAGATGGCTTTACCAGTAGATTCTTCTTTAATGGAGGAAATAACACCCATCTTTCATGAAGTTTTCCAGAGAATAGACAGAGAATACTTCCCAACATAATTTTTAAAAGTCACTTAAAAAAATATCACAGGACTTTAAAGAATATCAAAATTGATTTTAAAAATATTTCAATGAATAAATAAGGGGAATTTTTCTCATAAATATGGTTGAAAACATGGAAGTAGAATATGAACAAATAAAATTCAGGAACAAAGCACTGTATTCAAGTAAAGTTTGTTCCAGAGATGCCAAGTTGTTTAAACATTAAAAAAAGAGAAAAAAGTAAAAGTAATTCACTGAATTGATATAATTCATAGAAAAACAACTTGACTATCTTAATGAATCCAGAGAAGGTATTTGATAGCATTCAATATCAATTTGTGATTATCAGATAAATAAATAAGCTGTCCTAGCTTTTTATTTGAAAATTAAAAAGAGCTGTTTCTTAATCTCATAAAGAGTATTACACAAAGAACCAATAGCAGATATTGGAGCAGAGCGATTTTTTAAAATCCAACCCCCAATATTGGAAGCAGATAAGGGTGCTTGTCATGTTCAATTCCACTTTACATTGCAATAGTGGTTGTGCCAAGTACATTAAAACACAGAAAAACATTTAAAAAGCACATTGACTGGGAGAGAAGAACAGAAATTGCTACTATTTGCCGACAACATAGGCATTCAAAAATCATCTGTATAAACTCTTGGGAATTAGAATATGTATTAAACAAGGTAACAAGATTTAAGCTCAAAATATAAAATGCCGATTGAATTTTTTATACCAGCAAAAACTCAATTAGAACACGAAATAGAAACTCTGCTATTTATGAGAGCATGAAAGAAACATCAAACACACAGCAATGAATGTACTGAAAGGTGTTGAAGACCTCTACATTTAAAACTAAAAACATTACAGAGAGAAATTAAGCAAGACCTAAGTGTGGACAGGAGGATGGTGCTTTTTGATTGGGGGGGAAAAAAAGTAATATAAAGATGACAGTTCTCCCCATCTTGATTTGCAAGGTCAAAGACTTTCAAATTAAATTCCCTGCAGTTGTTGGGTTTCTTTTTTTTTTTTTTCTTAATAAAACTGGATACCACAAGTTTGCATGAGTAATAAATAAAATTTATATAGAAATTCTTAAAGGAAAAGAATAAAGTTAAAATCCTACACTAACTAATTTCGAGATATTATGATTTTTATTAAAGCCACACACAAGCCTAAATAACTAACTCAATGGAAGAGGTCCAGAACTAACCGATGCTTACATATATGGTCACTAATTTTATAAAAAGTACCACACAATGTTGAGAGAAAATGTGTTAATAAGTAATGCTGGAATAACTAGATTGCCATGTGAAAAGAAACATATACTTGTTACTCTCTTAGAGCATAGAAAAGTAAATTTCATATAGAACATAGACCGAAACAGGACAACTAATACTATAAATAGTCTAGAAGAAAACAGAGATTATATTAATGATTATGCATAAGTAAAGGTTTCCTAAATAGGACCTCGAAAAGTATTAACTATTTATGTAAAAAGAAATAAAGTAGACTCTATAAATAAATAACTGTTATTTGCTAAATATCACCAGGAAAAGAGCCCAAACATAAGCCCCAACTGGGAAGATGTTTCACAGACATATAAATTACAAGCAAAATATAGACATATATACCCACACACACACTCTCTGCTTCTCTAGAACAGCTGATATTAAAAATAAACAAACACCCTAACAATACTAATTGTTAGCCAGAATGTAGATCAACTGATATTCTGACCTCTATGGAAGTGCAAGTTGGTTTAGTCACTTTGGAACTGCTTGGCAGTATTTACTAAATTTGCATATGAACTTGTCCTGTTACCAGGCAATTCCTTGTAAATTTATTCCGGACAGTAATAAAAGCATACATTGACCAAAAGAATATATAATAATGAGCACAGCAGTATTCATGGTGGTTCCAAACTGGAAACAACTGCCTGTAAACAGCAGGATATATAAAACTGTGAAATTTGCCTAAAATGAAATACCACATAAAAACAAAAACATACTATTACTAGAGAATTTCTTTTGTTTTTTGAGACAGAGTCTTACTCCGTCACCCTGGGTAGAGTGCAGTGGCCTCATAGCTCACAGCAACCTCAAACTCATGGGATGAAACAATCCTCTTGCCTCAGCTTCCCAAGTAGCTGGAACTATAGGTGTTTGCATGACGCCCAGCTAAGTTTTTCTTTTTTCAGTAGACGGCGGGCAGGTGAGGGGGTCTAACTCTGGCTCAGGCTGCTCTTGAACTCCTGAGCTCGGGCAATCCTCCTGCCTTGGTCTCCCAGAGTGCTGGGTTCACAGGCATGCTAGAGAAGTTGTATAGATTATCTTTATAAAAATAATATAAAGTGGAAAAAATTACCTATAAAAGAGAGCCAACTGTATGATTATTTATATAAATGTTGAGAACAGGCAGTACGATCTATGATGGTAGAGATTAGAATAACGGTTATCCTTGCAGACAACCAATACATGGATTTTATATATGAAAAGTTGATGTGTAATCTTTTATGCCCTGATCTATGGTATTGCATTGTACAATTAGGATTTGTCCATCTAATCTTATGTATGTAATACCTCAATTATAGGTACTGACAAATATTTTAAAATCCATTAGCTGAAATTTAAAAACCAGTAAAGGGAAAACTACGAGATACCACTATCCTTCTTCCAATGACTAAATTTTTAAAAATAAATAGGGAAATAACGTCCATCAGCTCCTGCCAAGGACGTGTGCAGAGCAAGAGGACTCTCATTTATTGTTGGTGGGAATGCAAAATAGTAACACCACTTTGGGGCACAGCGTGACACTGACTGAGTGTCAGTGTAAAGCTGAGTGTAGTCTCACCACACACTCTGGTAGTCCTGTGTTGGCTGTATAACCAATTGGCTTTAAAACTTGTATCCACACAAATACCTGAGGACAAATGAGTCAAGCATCTTTATTCACATTCTCTGAAAACCAGAAGGCATCAGAATGCTCTCCAGCAAGTAAACAAATCTTACATCCATGGGCGGGAACACTGTTCAGTTATCAATGGAAACGAATTGTTAATCCAGACAACAACATGATAAATCTCAAATACATATTGCTAAATGAAAAAACCTAGCATGGTCCAATTTATATGACATTGTGGGGGGAACCCCCAAAACAGAAATGGAAAATGAGGGGGTTGCCATGGAGGGAAGGTTGAGAAACAAAGGGATCCGGGAAAGCATGAAACTGCTCTGCGTAGTCCGGAAGTGGTGGGCACTTGGCCCTATCCCATAGTCAAATGACAGTTCTTACAGCTCCACGTAAAAACCCATGGGACTTTACAACACAAAGAGTAAATGTATATGTTTGCAGGTAAAAAGATGAAGCAGGAAGGTGGAGGAATCCCAAGGTGTCTGCAGGCTGTGACAAAGGAATCTCACTGTATTACCGATGTGTGACACAGCTGCAGTGAAGGGGATGTGAAGAAAGAGCTGCTCATCTACGTAACTTTGGAAACGACTGGGAAGACGAAAGGAATTGTAAATGAGCACCGTACTCCAGTTGATAAAGTTGTTTCCCACAGAGGTGTGGGTTACCAATTCTTAAATTATTGTATGTGTGTCCTGGAATTGGAAAATAATGATGGCAAGTGTTGAGAGCAGGTTTCTGCATGTTGAACTGGGCCATTCACAGATAAGCTTGGTTGAGGGGGACAGGGTGAAGCTAGAATGAACATGAGGTACCAGGTTATAGTTGGAGACATCAGCATAAGCTCGTGTTTAGCTTAAAATAGACACTGCTTGATAAAGATAGAAAAGAGTAGAAATGGGCTCAGCACATGTCTACACACTTCCCAGCTATGTACCCTGAGGTCACCGGGAAGGAACCGCAGAAGGGAGACACCCCTGCCCAGGTCTTGTTTTCTAACCCTATTCATCAAGAAAAGGAGCAAGGGAGCCATTTCCCAGGGAAATGGCAAATTCCAGGGTAGAAGGAGGCAAGACACAAGATGAGCCGGAAACATCCTGAAGTGCCAGATAGTACAGAAGTGCTAAATAAAATTTTGTAAAGCCCATAAAACAAACGAAACAAAAACCACTGTAAGAGAGGTATGTCAAAGAGACACAGACGCCAAAGCTCAAAGCTGGAAAAATGGGAGTAACAAAATAACTAGCATACTAATGGGTCGTAACTCAAGTATAAAATAAATACTCACTGCGGGTATGAGTAGATAACTGAACACTCAACTAAATGGAGGAAAAGAGACGGCTCATCATATAGAAGGATTCCAAACAACAAATGTGGACACTACGCCTTTGAAGAGATAAAACATGTAGAATTCATTTAGGGATTTTCTTTCAAAGAGCACAATATGGAAGGAAGAAAAAAGTAACTTTCCAGGGTTAACCTTGAATATCTGGCTACCTGGATAACGGTCCCTTACCAGGTATCCAAGGTTAACATCAATAGCAAGTCAAGTTGAAATTGGCAAAACTCGTAACTCTAATCTCACCATGAGAGAAAACACCAAACAGACCTGAATTGAGGAACTTTTTATGAAAATACCTGATAAGTATGACTCAAAGTCATCAGTCCTATAAAGGTTATCAAAAACAAAGAAAATCGTAGAACCTGCCACATTCCAAAATAGCTTAAAGAGCCAGGATGGCTAACCCACTCTGGTTGAAATTTTGGAATAAAAATATTAGGTTAGGGCATAAAGTATAGAGCTTAGGAATAATATATTAATACTGGTTCATTGGTTTTGATGAATGTACCATAATAAAGGTAAAATGTTAGTACACGATATTGGGCGTGAGGTATTCAAGAACTCTTTATACAATCTTTGCTATTATTCTATCCTAAAATTAAAAGTTTACTTAGGTTAAAACAAAAAGGTCATTGAATGTGTATTAAGATAAGTAAAGTCTTTCCCCCAAGAAAGTAATATTACTTAAAAGTACAATAGTAGATTAAAAGAGTAAAACTATAAGACAAATTCAGAAAGTTTTAAATCCAAATAACAGAAGTTCCCTCCATAAACCCCCTTAAAATTATGAAATGTTATTAAATAACTCATTTAATGCGAACATTTCTACAATTAAAGAACATGACTTGAGGGCTGGGCCCAGGGCCTCACGCCTGTAATCTCAGGACTCTGGAAGGCTGAGGTGGGAGGATCACTTGAGCTCAGGAGTTCCAGACCAGCCAGAATACGAGTGAGACTCATCTCGACAAAAAATAGAGAAACTATCCAGTCATAGTCCCAGCAACATGGAAGGCGGAGGCAGGAGGATTGCTTGAGCCCAAGAGTTTGAGGTTGCTATGAGCTGTGATGCCAGGCTGATAGAGTAAGACTCTGTCTCAAACAAACAAACAAACAAACAATAACAAAAACATAAAATGACTTCAAATTGAAAAGGACCAACAGTGAAAAGAAGAATGAAAGAGAAAAAAAAGAGAATACCTCTAGAAAACACTCAAAATACACAAGATGACAGAAACAAGAAGGGTAGCACTTCACCACCACAGGGGAATGGTCAGCAAGGACAGAATGTCTGTCTTCAAAGTGTTAGCGGAAACAATTCTTCTTATTTATTTATTTATTTATTTTTGTAGAGACAGAGTCTCATTTTATCACCCTCGGTAGAGTGCTGTGGTAGAGTGTCACAGCGCACAGCAACCTCCAACTCCTGGGCTTAGGTGATTCTCTTGCCTCAGCCTCCTGAGTAGCTGGGACTACAGGTGCCCGCCATAATGCCTGGCTATTTTTCTGTTGCAGTTTGGCGAGGGCCGGGTTTGAACCCACCACCCTCAATATATGGGGCCAGTGCCCTACTCGCTGAGCCACAGGCACCGCCCGGAAACAGTTCTTATTTCAAATTCTGTACCCAACCCAGTTGAGCATCTAGTTTGAGGACTAAATAAAAGCATATTCTGAATATAAGACTCAAAATATTTACCTCTAAGAACTCTTCCTTGGGGAACTCAGGAAAAGGGGACCCACTGAAGTCAGGGGAAGACGGTGACCTGGGGTCAGCACAGAAGGGGAGTGGAGGGGAGTTCTCCGGGTAGCTGTGCAGAAGCCCTGGAGCGGGCGGCCCGGGCTATGGGCCTAGAGCAACCAGTGCCCAGAGAAGCAGTAAATAGATGGATGGTCCCAGGGGAATATTTCAAGGGCAATAAAGGAAAGGTAAAGGAACAGATTTGGCCGCGTGAAAAATGTTATCATCTGACATTTTATAAATCCATTAGTAGGAATGGAAAGGTTTGACTAAAGACTCAAAACTACAGAGACAAAAAGCAGGTGTTAACTTTTTGAAGGATGTGGTGGGAAGAGCTGTGGCGTAAAAAAGAAATTACAAGGTGTCACAGCGAGGAACCTTTGCCTGGTCATAACATCCAATATAAGAAATACAGGATTAACAACAAGTGGAAATATTCTTAGGTTTTCAAGATGGGGGTAGTATAAGGAAGATTTAATAGAAGTCTCACAATTGGTTATTTCTTGATTCTAAATTTGGTGAATGAAGAGAATGCAGAATAAAATAATAGATACAAATATTAAGATAAAAAACACAGAGTTTAAAGAGTTGAAATTCGTTCCCTATGGGATAAAAGAGATGGGCGAGAAGCAATAAGGATGGAAGACAGCTGGATTTTGTGGTCATCATTGTTTTAAGTGTTTAGCACATTTTGATTTTTTTTAAACCATGTCCATGCATTTACTTGGATACAAAAATAATTAACATTAAAGATAAAAGAAGACAACAACAAAATAATAATAATACATTTAGTGGGTCACCTATAAAACGCTTATGCGCAAGTGTACCATGGCATATCAGTTGAAAATCAAATAGAATTATTTCACATCTCTTAAGAGAAATCCAGAATGCTTCCTTGGGCGTCAGAGGGACGTGGTTTAACATGATCATACCAGCTGAGGAACTAGTATATCTTCAGTTGTGGTATGGAGACCATGTTTAAAAATTCATAAATGTCAGGTGACCTGTAAGTATTGATAATTCTTCTTATAAGTATTTATTTAATCTGAAAATTCTGCAGAGTAATGTTATAGAGTAATGTTAAGACTTTTTCTTAAACATAATACTGTGCATTAAATTGTTTATAATGATTATAGGCACTTCTGTGCCTGATAGGGAGAAATAAATCCATTTATTATCTCTTGAGACCTGTATTTAATCACAGAAACTCTATTTTGTTCTCAAGAATTAGATAATTGAACTCATTAAGTAGTGTATCGGAGAAGAACAAGGTTTCTAATTGTGCTTACAATGATATATGTGAGTTAATAAATAAAATGTGATAATAGTCTATTAAGATGACTATAGACTTCTAGAATTAAATATGCTATACCAGAAATAGTGAGAAGGTATCTATGCACATAAACATCTCTATATGTTAAAACCAATCTTTGGGATTCAAACCCATGACCAATGAGGCAAATAAAATGCAAATGTCAAAATATATTGAAGCTAGGAAAACCTAACCATTGATTGATGCAAATTTTAAGATGTAACATCTCTCAACCCTGAGTTTTCATTGTTCATGCAGACCAGTTTTCATGAAATTTTTTGTTTGTTTCTGTTTACTAAAATCATATAAGACATCTCACAAACCCAGACTCTAAATCTATCCTTTAACACTTAAGGATGATCTCTTATTCTCTTCCTTGCTGGCAGAAGCATTGGGCCATAGCTTTTTTCCCCCCATGGTCATCTAGGAAGAAACACTCTCCTTCCTCTACTAGGCTGTTGAATCTTGTTTCAGGGTCGTGCTCTGTCCAGAGACAGTGTTCCAGATTCAGACAGAGGCCTGAAGTTCATTGCATTTGTAAGCTAAATAAATCAACTAAAGGAGTTATCACTTGGACATGGGTTTTCTTTATTTATTTTATGTAACTGGTATAACTAGACAAGTCAGAACAATTTTAATGTCACTGACCTTACTTTGTATTGGCTGATGTCTGCTGGCACCACTGCAGATACATCCCAGCTGAAATACCCTCTTTTCTGAATGTAGTCGTACCCCCAGGTTGGCAAAGATCATGAGCATTGGCTTCAGAAGACTTGAGCTTGAATCCTGACACTACCAAGAATTAATTACATGACCTTGGACATATAACTTCATCTCTAAGCAGGTATTTCCTCATTTGCTAAAAAAAAAAGGCCACTAGTGTATCCACATGGCATAAGAATTGAAAGTTTCTGAAGAGAATATAGTTTAGGGCATTTGTAAACTACAAAGAACTATTAAATATTTATTACTGTTACTCTTTCCCTGGTTAGCTCGTTTCAGCTTCAATTTCTCTTTCTCCTTCATAGGAGGGACTCACATTCTTTAGTGCCATCCCTTAAGGCTCATGACTGACGGAGGCCAGGCCAGTATAGTTTCAGCTATGAGACTCCCAGCGATGTTTTCTATTTCCCATTTATCTTGAGTCATATGTTTTCCTTTTATTTTGATGTACTCATTTTTGTCTATTTTTGACCCCAATTTACTGCTCAAAATATTCACCATTTTGCCTACATCTCTGCCATATTAGTCTCCCCTCCCTCCTGCATTTTCCTAGCAGTACAATAAACACTTTCTTTGGTAACCTACCTTGTAAAGGAATGGCTGTGTTCAGCTAAAGTTTTTCATCTTGGTACTTCAAAAGAGGAAATCACTCAATGGATGTAATACACATCACTCAGGAGATGGATCCCCGAAACTCCCTGACGTTACAACCCAATCTATGCATGGAACCAAATTGTACTTGTACACCATACATTCATACCACAAAAAGAAAAGAGTTCTACATCTTTCCTGGAGACTTGTGAATGTCTAACCTAGTTCGTTTATGTACCATTGGCCCAGTGTCACTCCTGAAGGCCTCCCACGCCTGCTTTCTGCTCTTATGGGGCTCCTATTCTGCCTGGATTCTGCTTGTCCCCTGATGCCAGGTCCTCCCACGCCCTCTGTATTGGGCAGTTTTCTTAGTTAATTATCTTAAACGCCAATGCTAACAGCTCTTGCAATCTCATTTTCTGCTCCTGATCAACTTTCACAGACATCCCTATTCTAACTCAAGCCTTGCTATTGGGTCTTTTAAGTTTCACTCCATTTATAGACACACACACACAAAGCAAATGAGAATTATGTAACAAGTAAATATGCTATGGGACCTAAAAATGTCTCTATTCTAGACCCCTGGGCCACATTGCAAACCTCTTGCACAGTGGAAGCTTGTTCAAGCCTAATGGCCACCTGAGGAGATTCTGGATACCTTTGAAATCCCTCCCCCTGCTTAACAACATACACCCCTTAGACATTTCTAAAAGGCAACCTACAGACTGTCTAAATAATTCATCTGCCTTTGCATTTACATACTTTTGGGAGGATTTTGCTGGTTTTGACTTTCCAGCATTTTGAGCTTTTATTTTTCTTCCATTAATGCTGAAATCAGTATGGTTGGTGATATACTTACAAGAAAGGCAGAGAACCCTTACTCCTGAAGAGGGTTACCAAAAATGGAAGTTCAGTCGCAGAGATTTCTCCCACTATGAACGTGAAGTGTGCAGTGCCCAGATTTACTCACTTGCTACTGAGCTGGCCTTTCCAAAGTCCTTCCTTCTTTACCCTGAAGGCTCCAGGCCACTAGACATGGAGTGACACTTCTGTACAGCAGAAGGAACTTCAGGAATGGAAGCAGAAATACTGCCATGCACTATAGAGCCACATTCCCATCAGAAGGCGCATGTGACGAGCGTCCCACAAGATTATAAGGAGCTGGAAATCCCTGTCACCTGGTGACACGGCCATCACAACATTAAATGCCGTCTATCACTCATGGGTGTAAACGAACCTATGTACTGCCGGTTGTATACAAGAACAGCACATACAATTATGTACAGTAGATAATATTTTCTAATGATAAACATGTTACTGGTTCATTATTTGCTATGCTATACTTTTTAATCATCATTTTGGAATGAATTTCTATTTATTTAAAAAACATTTCCTATAAAATGGTATGGCTTATTAGGCTGGCAGCAGCCTCATACCTCTTGTGTTTACCACGTCTCCTGATTGCACCATTTTCTCTTATGCTTAATTTAATCTCCTGTTGTTTTGTTCCACATGGCCCCAGAGCACACAAAATTCACTGCTAAAGTTGTCCATGAGAGGACACTTAAGTGACTCACTTGGGAATAAAACTTTATAGTGGTTAGGAGTATGGAGGTAGGAAACTAGTGGTGGTTATTGCTTGTCAATCAAGCATGTCCTGTTCCATCATAGCTTTGATCTTGAAGAGCAAGAACAGAGTGATGAAAGCTGCTAACGGATCTTCCTGAATGAGGCAATGAGGCTGAAGTGAATTTGAAAAGGGCCCAGATATGGGGAAACCCCTCATGGTCTGGAGTGAAGACAGACACAGAAGCACGTCCTTATCCGCACCATGACAGTCACTGTCAAAGCAAAATGTTTTTGATGTTGAAAGAAAAGGATGGACATGACTATGATTTTGAATTTACTGCTAGCTTGGAGTTGTTTAAACAATTCAAGAATCGTTATCTATCGCATGATGTAAAAGTGAGTGCTGAGTCTGTGCGAGCTGATGTGAAGGTAGGTGAGGAAGTTTGGGAAACTCTAGTCAAGCGAGAGAAATTTATTTGCCAGAGCAAATCTCCAACACACATGAAACCTCCCTTTCATACTAAACAGATGCCAGAAAGTACTTTCATTCATAAGGAGGTCAAGTTGGCATAAAAGCAGGTGTCTGCCATGGCAGTTATAAAAAGCTATACTCTAAGGTACCCATCTTGGGAAAAGTAACAAACATTAATAATCCTACATATTCAAGACATTCAATCTTCGAATGTTTCCCAGGTAAATTTCTTCAGCTATCCTGTTTAACCTGCACCCATGTGGGACTTCCTGATGGAAAGAAGAGTAAACTCTGTTCAATAACATCAGATACTTTGCAAAGCCCTGCAGACACTCCCCTTCGGGGGCAATGTCTGTGTGGAATTAGGTATCAGGTCTGTGTATATAAAACTCACTCTTCTATGAGCCAGACCACCATGCATTTCTTCTTATACCTTCTGTCATGATTGAATCTCTCTGCCATAGTTTGAATGTTTGTCTCATCCAGGGTTCACGTTAAAATTTGATCCTCAGTGTTAGAGGTAGGGCCAGATGGGAGATATTGGGGTCATGGGGTGGATCTCTCATGAACAGGTAAATGCCCCCCTGAAAGTGTCGGCAGTTTGTCCCTCCATAAATTCCCTAAGAGCTATTTGTTTAGAAAAGCCTGGCTCCTCCTTTCTTGCTCTCCTACGTCCTCTCTCGCCGCATGGTCTCTGTACACACCAGCTCCCTTTGCCTTCCCCTGTGAGTGGAAACATCCTGAGGCCATCACCAAAAGCCTGGCAGATGCCACCATCGTGCTTCTCATGCAGCCTGCCAAACCTTGAGCCAGATGAACCTCTCTAATTTATAAATTATCCAGCCTCATGTATTTATTCACAATAAAACAAAAGAGACTAAGACAGCATCCAGACTTGAACGTTCCAGCCTTGTGTACCCTGGATGGACAGCTGCTGTTTGCTTTCTCGCTCCATAAAATATACCCTCAACTTTTTCTGTTCCTTTGAGAAAACCAATAATAGGTGGGCCAATTTTGGACACTTTGAACATCTGTGGTTGCTCAGATGGTCCCCTATGAGGATGATTCAGTTAAGTCAAACCATCAACCCAATTTCCACAGAAGGATATAAACTTTATTCTCTAAATGTAAATTAATTTATAGCCAAGATAATCTATAGATTTAATACACTCTCTATTAAAATTAAAAACTTAAAAATCTCCATAGCACTTTTAACAAAAGTAGGGAAAAAAACCTAAAATTCATTCGTAACTAAAGAAGATTTTAATAACCAAAGCAATTTAGAGCAACGAGAACAAATCCGGAAGTATCACAATCCCTGAAATATATTCCCTAATACGTTTCAAAGCTATGGTATAAAGTATTATTATACTGGCATAAAAACAGACATATACATTCCAGTGGAAGAGCATAGAGAATCTAGAAAGAAACCCATGTATATAAGGTCAATTGATCTCAGTCAAAGATACCAAGAGCACACAATTGGGGAACGTCAATCTCTTTAATAAACTAAAACAAATGTAAGAAACTTACCCTTATCTCACACCATATACAGAAATAAACTCAAAATGGATTAAAGACTTAAATGTAAAATCTAAAACAATAAAGGAATTAGAGGAAATCATAGGTTAAAAGCTTCATGACATTATTTGGGCAATGAGTTCTTGACTACGACACCCAAAACCACAGGCAAGAAAGAAAATAGTTAAGTAGGATTACTTCCAATTACAAAGCTTTTGTGCAGCAAATAATATGATAAAAAAAATGAAAAGGCAAATATGGAAGAAAGTATGGGGAAACATTTGTAAACCATACATCCAAAAAGAGGTCAACATTCAAAATATATAAGCTTCCTACAACCCATGAAGGATCATGATAGTAAACCAATTTCACAAATGAGCAAAATGTTTGAGTAGCTAGTAAATCAAAGAAGATATGCATATGGCTACCAGGTATGTGAAAAGATGCTCAACATCACTAATCATCATCAAAAAAAAAAAATACAGACAAAACCCACAGTGTGGTATAATTTCACTCCTCTTAGAATGGCTATTATCAGGAAAACAAAGCATATCAAATCTTGGCAGGATGTTGACAAAAGAAAATTAGTACATTGTTGGCTGGAATGTAAATTGGTGCGGCCACCATGGAAAACAGAATGTGGGTTTATCCAAACATTAAAAATAAAGTTACCATTTAATCCAGCAGAATCACTGCTGGGTATGCGTGTATGTCCAAGAGACATGAAATTAGCATGTCGGGAAGACCTCTGTTCTGTGGTGTTCATTGTAGTGTTATTCACAAAGCAAGCTGAATGTCCATCAACAGATGAATGGATAAAGAAAAAAGGCTATGCGCGTACAATGGAATATCGTTCAGCCTTAAAAAAAGATAGAAAATCCTGCTCCTTGTGACAGCAAGGATTGACCTGGAGGATGTTACGGTAAATGAAATAAGTCAGACGCAGGACAAATACCGCATAATCCCACTTTTATGAGGCATCTAAAATAGCCAAACCTACCAAGCCAGAGAGTAAAATCATGTTTACCAGGGGCTGAGGGTTTAGTTATAGGTGATGAGTAAGTTATGGAGTAAAAAGTACTTCACAACTGTGGTCTCCAACCCCGCTGCAGCGTTCTACCTCCCCCCACCTTACCACCCTCCCCATCCATGTAAAAACTGTCTTCTGTGGGAAAATTGTCTTCCATAAAGTTTAAGAGTTCAGTGCACAGAGGAGGTGAGTGGTAGCTGATCCAGAGAAGCAGCTTCATCTGTATTTATAGACACCAGCTTCTCCCCATGATGCCATCACTTCCTGAGCTCTGCCTTCCTCCTCTCTCCCGTGGAAACATCGTCTTCCACGACATCACTGCCCCCTGCCGAAAAGGTCAGGGCCCTCTGGTGTATACCGTAGGGCCTCCAGTGAAATACTATGTTTTATACTTTAAACAGTTGCTAGGGAGTCTATCTTATGTTAAATGCTATCAAAAATTAAAAAAAAAAAGTTCTTCTTAGCAAAGTATCTCAAGAATGGAAGAAAAAGTATCCAAGGTACTCAGCCCTAATATGAAGCTAATTTATAGCTTTCATATGAAGGCTAAAACCCAATTATAGCATAGGAATACAGGGAAAGGGGAAAGGGAGGGGAGGGC
>CAUYON010124005.1:0-21413 GCA_963573935.1 Arctocebus calabarensis | reverse complement strand
TGGAAGGAAGTATGGAGAACTCTCAAAGAACTCAAGCTAGACCTCCCATTTGATCCTGCAATCCCATTACTAGGCATCTACCCAGAAGGGAAAAAATCCTTGTATCATAAGGACACTTGCACTAGACTGTTTATTGCAGCTTAATTTACGATCGCCAAAATGTGGAAACAACCTAAATGCCCACCAATCCAGGAATGGATTAACAAGCTATGGTATACGTACACTATGATATGTACACTAATACTATTCATACTTCTTTTTATAGAGGTCTTTCCCGTCCTTTGTTAAGTAGACTCCGAAATATTTCATCTTCTTTGGAAGACTGTGAAAGGAATAGAGTCTTTGACTATTTTTTGGCTTGGTTATTGTTGGTATATATAAAGGCTACAAATTTATGAGTGTTGATTTTGTAGCCTGATATACTGCTGTATTCCTTGATCACTTCTAAAAGTTTGTAGTAGAATCCCTGGTGATTTCCAGGTATACAATCATATTATCTGCGAAGAGTGAACATTTAATCTCTTCTGACCCTATGTGGATACCCTTGATTCCCTTTCCTTCCCTAATTTCAATGGCTAAAACTTCCATTACAATGTTAAAGAGCAATGGAGACAATGGGCAAAGTTGCTCATTTACTGATCTAAGTGGGAATGGTTTCAATTTAACTCCATTCAATATGATATTGGCTGTGGGTTTGCTGTAGATGGCCTCTATCTAGTTTAAGAAATGTCCCTTCAATACCAATTTTCTAAAGTGTTCTGATCATTAAGGGATGCTGGATATTATCAAAATTCTTTTCTACATCAATTGAGGGAATCATATGGTCTTTATTTTTTAATTTGTTTATGTGCTAGATTACATTTATAAATTTTTGTATATTGAACCAGCCTTGATATCCTGGGTAAAAGCCCACTTGGTCACGGTGTATAATTTGTTTGAAGTGTTGCTGGATTCAGTTTGCTAGGATTTTATTGCATACTTTTTTTTATCAATATTCATTAGTCTATAATTTTAGTCTATAATTCATTAGTTTATAATTTTCTTTTCTTGTTGGGTCTTTCCCTGTTTTAGGGCTCAAGGTTATTTTGCTTCATAGAATGTGTTGGGTAGTATTCCTTCTTTTTCTATATTTTGGAAGTGGTTTAGTAATATAGGTACTAGTTCTTCATTTAAAGGTCTGGTAGAATTCTTTCGTGAAGCCATCTGTCCAGGGCTTTTCTTTCTAAGAAGATTTTGTATAGTTGATGCTATTTCAGAACTCAATATAGGACTGTTCAACATTTCCATTTTCTTCTGGCTAAGTCTTGGAAGGTGGTGTGCTTCCAAGTATTGGTCAATTTCCTTCAGATTTTCATATTTCTGAGAGTAAATTTTCTTGTAATATATTTAAAGATTTTTTGAATTTCTGAGAAATCTATTGTTATTTCGTCTTTACCATTTCTGATTGATAGAATAGACATTTTACTCTTTTTTTCCTGGTTTGGTTAGCCAAAGGTTTAACTATTTTATTGACCTTTTCAAAAAACCACCTTTTTGATTTATGGTTCTGTTGTATCATTCTTTTGTTTTCAATTTCATTTAATTCTGCTCTAATTTTGGTTATTTCCTTTCTTCTGCTGGGTTTGGGACTGAAATGTTCTTCCTTTTCCAGTTGTTTAAGATGTCCAATTAGGTTGTTAACTTCTTCTCTTTTCGTTCTCTGGAGGAAGGCTTGTAGTGGTATAAATTTCCCTCTTACAGCTGCCTTTGCAGTATCACAGATGTTCTGATAATTCGTGTTTTCATTGTCATTTTTTTCCAAAAATTTGGAAATTTCCTGCTTAATCTCATAAATGACCCATCTGTCCTTCAGCATGAGGATATTTACCTTCCATGTTTTTGTTTGAGTATGCAGATTCTTGTTATTGATCTAAGTGGGAATGGTTTATTCCATAATGGTCTGAGAAAATGCAAGGAATAATTTCTATTTTTTAAAATTTGCTGAAGTTAGGCTTGTGACCTAAGATGTGATCGATTTTGGAGTATGATCTGTGGGCTGATGAGAAGAATATGTATTCAGTTTTGTTGGGATGAAATGTTCTGTAGATGTCTCTTAAATCCAAATGTTGGATAGTTAAGTTTAAATCTAAAATTTCATTGCTTAGCTTCTTTTTGGAGGGTCTATCCAACACTGCTAAAGGAGTGTTAAAATCTTTGACTACTATGGAGCTGGAGGAAATCAATTTTCTCATATCTGTTAGAGTTTGTCTTATACATTGAGGTGCATTCTGGTTGGGTGCATAAATGTCAATAATTGAAATCTCATCATATTGAGTATTACCTTTAACAAATATGAAGTGTCTATCTTCTTTTTTAAATGCTTTGTTTGGTTTAATGAATATTGTACCTGCGAATAAGTTTGCAAAACCTGGTTTTATCTGCTTTCCATGTGCTTGGAGTATAGATGACCATCCCTTCACCTTGAGTCTATATTTATCTTTTAAGGTAAGATGAGATTCTTGTATGCAGGAGATATCTGGCCTGAGTTTTTGTATCCAGTCAGCCAACCTATGCCTCTCTAGAGTACAATTTAAACCATTCACATTAATTGAAAATAACAATAAGCCTTTCGAAAGTCAAGTGGGTATTTTTGATCCTTTTGCCATTGTGGAAGTTCAAATTTGATTAAAAGTTTCTGAGTGAGTTTATTTTTGTGGTGAGAGATTATGCTGTTTGTTATTGAGAATATCCTGGAGAGTTTGTTTAGTTATGGCAAATTTCTTCAACATGTGGATGTCACTAAAGTATTTAATTTCTCCATCATAAATGAAACTCAGTTTGGCTGGATATAGGATCCTGGTTTGCAAGTTATTTTCTTTTAGGAGATTTAAAGTTGATGACCACTCTCTTCCAGCTTGAAAAATTTGAACAGAGAGATCTACAGTTATTCTAATATTCTTCCCCTTGTAAGTTATGGTTTTCTTGCATCTTGCAGCTTTCAGAATCTTCTCTTTCATATTAACTTTAGTGAAGTTATCTATGATGTGCCTGGGGGATGTCTTATTCAGTTTGAGTTGTGCTGGGGTTCTGAAACTGTCTGCTATATGAATTTCAGATTCTCTTAGTCTATCTGGAAAGTTATTTTTCATAATCTCAGGAAGAAGGGACTCTGTGTCTTGTGAAGCCAGTTTGTTGCTTTCAGGTATCCCTACAAGATGAATATTGGTTTTCTTCAAGTTATCTTAGAGCTCTCTGATAGAATTATCCCTTTTTACCTTCCATTTCTCTTCCTCTTTGAATATTTGGGAGCGTTCAAAATCTCTGTCTTCCATGTCAGAAATCCTTTCTTCTGTTTGCTCCATTCTGTTACTGAGGGATTCTACTGTATTTCTCAGATCTTTGAGAGATGCAACTTCTTGCCTTAATGTTTCAAAATCTTTGGTCATTTTGTCTTTGAATTGGTTGAGTTCTTGAGATATCTTTTGGATTACTGCTTGAAATTCTAGTTCTAGCTTTTCCTCCATTCTGTTGATCTTATTTGCTATCTAGTTTCGGAATTCGGTTTGTGACATCTCACCCATTTGTTTATGCATGGGATCTTGTGCTGTGTCTGCTTTATTGTTCCTTGGGAGAGTTGATCTACTCTGATTATTCATATTGCCAGAGTTTTTCTGTTGATTCGACCTCATGTTTGTTTTTCACCATTGTCTCTGGCCATTCTCAGGGTTTGAGGGTTATCTCTCCAATTTGGACCCCGCCAGGATCACTCTATTGTTACTGGATATTTATAGGATATAATCCAGTGTAGCTCCTCTAGGGCTGCCCCAGCCAGGGAGTTTGGGTTGTGGGAGCACCTCTGGAATGGAGCGTGGCACACACAGATTCAGCAGGAAGGCTGGGGAAGGTGCACAAGGATCTGGGAGTACCTGGCACCGGGTGACTTTGGCAAAGAGAGCCCATGGCTCTAGCAGTCTCTGGCTGGGTGGAGTGCTCCATACAGGTGTAGGGTGGCTGCCAGAGGGAGGGTGTGAAGTCACTTAGCTTCCCAAGACCCTGGCCAGATGGGCTGGTCTGGTGTGGAGGCAGGGAAGGCAGAGGAGGAGGTTGCAGGTTGCATGACTCCTGGAAACCTGGTTAGGGCGGTGCTGGCCGGGAAGGGCTTGGGTACCCAGTGGGGCACCACCTGTGTAGAGGTCACGTCCGGTTAGCAGTCCTACCTGCCTGGGTAACCCGGCCTGCTGGTGGGTAGCGTGCACTCAGCAGAGTCTCTGGCAGAGGGCAGTCCTGCCTTCCAGGGCAGCCTGACCTCCTGGGGGTTTGAGCATGCTTGGCAGAGTCTCTGGCCAAGCAGGCCGTTGAGGGGCAAAGCTCAGTGCAGCTCTTGGAGTCCATGGTGGGGCTAGGCACTTGTTCTGGCCAACAAGGGGGGTGGGCGCTACTCAAGAACCTCCTCTCACAGTCTCAGCAAGTGATAGACTTCTGGTTCATCAGGAAAGGGAGGAAGGACTCACTGGAAGTTCAGAATGGCAGGGAAAACTTTAGTTCATTTTTTCTGCCTAGCAAGAGAGTGTTAAGAGACACAGCAGGGTCTCTCTGGGGAAGCAGTCCCCACTTCCCACAACACTTTCCCATGGGGTAAGACAAGGGTTCCACAGTTCACTGCTCGTCTGTAGAAAATCTGCAGGAGCAAATGAGAGAAAAACTAGAGGAAACAAACAAACAAACAAAAGACCACAACTCTCTTGTGGGTGGGGATGGATAGTTTTCCTTTCAGATGTATTTTGTACCTGAAGCTTTCTTTCTTGGGGTCACAGCTTGCCTTAGCAGAAGTGACCAGCAGTTATCACTTCTCTCTCTGCTGGGCTCCCAGTCTTCCACTTAATTGGGTATTTTCTGAACGTTATCCTTCCTTTGGATAGGAGCCTCTTTCAGAAGTTGCTTCCTGTCGGCCATCTTGCCCCTCCTCCCTCCATAATTTTCTTTATAGAGGTCTTTCACTTCTTGTCTTAGGTATATTCCTAAGTATTTCATATTCTTTGGGGCTATTTTGAAGGAAGTTGTGTCCATAATAACCTCTCATATTGACTGTTGTTGTCACATACAAAGGCAACTGACTTTTGGACATTAATTTCGTATCCTGAGACATTACTGCATTTTTTGATGACTTCCAAGAGTCTTGTAGTTGAGTCCCTGGGGTTCTCCAAGTATAAGATATTACCATCAGCAAAAAGGGAAAATTTGACCTCCTCTGCACCCATTTGGATGCCCTCTATTTTCTCGTCTTGTCTAATTGTATTGGCTAGAACTTCCAGCACTACATTGAATAGCAATGGTGACAGAGGATAACCTTGTCTGGTTACAGTTCTAAGAGGAAAAGCTTTTCGTTTTACTCCATTCAGTAAAATATTAGTTGTGGGTTTGTCATAGATAGCCTCGATTAGTTTAAGAAATGTGCCACCTATACCTATATTCCCCAGTGTTTTAATTAGAAAAGGGTGCTGAATTTTATTGAATGCTTTTTCGGCATCTATTGAGGGAATCATATAGTCCTTGGTTTGCTTGATTTTAGTTGATATGGTGAATAATGTTTATGGGCTTTCAAATATTAAACCAACCCTGCATCCCTGGGATGAAACCTACTTGATCATGTTGTATGACTTTATCAATGATAAGCTGTAATCTATTGGCCAAGATTTTGTTGAGATTTTTTTCATCAATATTCATTAGTGAAATTGGTCTGAAATTTTCCTTTCTAGTTGGGCATTTACCTGGTTTTGGTATCAGGGTGATATTTGCTTCAAAGAACTTATTGGAGAAGATTCCTTCCTCCTCAATTTTTTGGAATAATTTCTGTAGTATAGGAATAAGTTTTTCTTTGAATGTTTGATAAAATTCTGGTGTGAAGCCATCCAGACTAGGGCATTTTTGTTGTTGTTGTTGTTGGGAGATTTTTTATTGTTTCTTTGATCTCAGTGCTTGAAATTGGTCTGTTCAGGTTATCCATCAAATTGGAAAAAGAAAATAAGTCTAGGGAGAGGGTGTGATTCCAAATATTGATCCTTTTCCTTCTGGGATATGTCTAGGGAGAGGGAGTGATTCCAAATATTGATCCATTTCCTTCACATTGTCAAATTTCTGAGCATAAAGTTTCTGGTAGTATTCAGAGATAATTTATTGTATTTCTGTAGCATAAGTTGTAATTTTCCCTTTATCATTTCTGATTGAGGTTACTAGAGGTTTTACCTTTTTCTTTCTAGTTAGTCTGGCCAAAGGCTTATCTATTTTATTTATTTTTTCAGAGAAAAAACTCCTTGTTTCATTAATTTTCTGAATGATTGTTTTGTTCTCAATTTAATTGATCTCTGAATTTTGGATATTTCTTTTCTTCTTCTGGGTTTAGGCTTATATTGTTCTTCTTTTTCAAATTCCATCAGATGGCTTGTGAGTTTATAGATATGCTGTTTTTCAGTTTTTCGAATGTAGGCTTCATCTCACAACTGCTTTTGCTGTATCCCATAAGTTTTTGTAGTTTGTGTCTTCATTGTTGTTATATTCAAGGAAGTTAATGATTTCCTTTTTCATTTCTTCCTACACCCAAGTGTCATTCAGCGTAAGGCTCTTTTACTTCCATGACTTTGTGTGAGGTTGACCATTTTTGCTGGAGTTGTGCTCCACTTTTAGTACTTTGTTGTCTGAAAAGATGCAAGGTAGAATTTCAATTCTTTTGATCCTGCTGAGGTTTGTTTTGTG
Source organism: Arctocebus calabarensis (assembly GCA_963573935.1). Classification (NCBI taxonomy): domain Eukaryota; kingdom Metazoa; phylum Chordata; class Mammalia; order Primates; family Lorisidae; genus Arctocebus; species Arctocebus calabarensis. The sequence continues at coordinate 14,684 of CAUYON010124005.1, read as the reverse complement.
TCCTAGGATATGATCAATTTTGAAGAATGTTCCATGGAATGATGAGAAGGATGTATATTCTATATCTTTGGGATGGAGTGTTCTACATACATCTATCAAGCACAGTTGTTCTAAAGTATCATTTACATCTCTAATATCTTTCTTTAATTTCTGTTTATAAAATTTGTCCAGCTTTGAGAGAGGAGTGTTGAAGTTCCCTGTTATTATGGTGTTATAGGATATCATATTGCACAGACTAAGCAAGGTCTGGTTCAAGAATCTGGGGGCGTTTAAATTTGGTGCATAAATATTTAAAATTGAAAGGTCTTCTTGTTGTATTTTCCCCTTAACCAATATAAAGTGACCATCATTATCTTTTTTGACTTTAGTTGCTTTAAATCCACATGTATCTGAGAATAAGTTTGCAACTCCTCTTTTCTTCTGAGTTCCATTTGCCTGAAAAAATTGACTTTCAACCCTTAACTCTGAGTTTTAATTTGTCTTTTGACATGAGGTGTGTTTCCTGCAGATAACAAATAAATGGCTTGCGTTTTTTAATCCTATCAGCGAATCTATGCCTCTTCAGTGTGGAATACAAGCCAGTGACATTTATTGAAGTAATTGATGAGTGTAGTAGCGTTCTATTCATCTTATTTTGTGAAAATCTGTTGCTTAGTTTTGTCTTTTGCATCATTGTGGAAAATACATTCTGTCCTATAATTTCTGGGTGTTTATTTTGCTGAAGGTCCATTGTGATGGTCAGTATGTAGGACAGGTTGAAATATTTCCTGTAAAACTGGTCTTGTTGTGGCAAATTTTCTCAATGTTTGCTAATCAATAAAAGATTTGATTTCTCTGTCAATTTAGCTTAACTTAGCAGGGTATAGAATTTGGGCTGGAAATTGTTCTGTTTAAGTAGGTTAAGTATAGATGACCATTGTTGATTCTGGCTTGAAAAGTTTCATTCAAGAAGTCCACAGTCACCCAGTTAGGTTTGCTCCTGTACGTCAGTTGACGCTTACTCCTGGCAGCTTGCAAGATCTTTTCTTTTGTCTTGACTTTAGATAAATTCATCACAATATGCCTTTGTAGAAGTTCTATTTGAGTTGAGGTGACCAAGGGACCTCTGAAAGGAGTATGTCAGAATCTTTTCTGATATTTGGGGAATTTTCATTTATAATATTCTCTAGAATGGCTTCCATTCCTCTGGGGCATTCTTCTTCCCCTTCTGGGATACCTATAACTCATATGTTTGAATGCTTCATAGAGTCCCATAATTCTGTCAGTGAACGTTCTGCTTTCTCTATCTTCTTTTCTGCCTCCTTAACTATCTGAGTTATCTCAAGAGCTTTATCCTCTACCTCTGAGATTCTTTCTGCTCCAAGATCTAATCTGTTGTTGATAATTTCTAATGTACCCTTAAGTTCCCAAATTGACTGCTTCAGTTCCTTCAGCTCTGCTATATCCTTTCTATATTCTTCGTATTGTTCATCTCTTTTTTTTAAATGTTTTTTTTGTTGTTACTTCAACAAATATTTTTTTCGGTGTGTCCTTATCTTAGTTTTTTTTTTTTATTGAGATATAACAGCTTTTTTTGACATACCAAACAACTTACCGATTAAGTGCATAGGGTACAAGTCAAATCTATCAAGTGTAGAACATAAATGTCTTTTTTAAAATTTTTATTTTTTATTAAATCATAGCTGTCTACATTGGTGCAATCATGGGGTACAATGTGCGTGCTTCATATGCAATCTAAAATCGTATCATCCAACCGTTCGACATAACCTTCATGGGATTGTCTCATTTATTTTGTGAAAACATTTGTGTTCTGCATTTAGTAGGTTTCACCTGTGCCTTCTAAGATGCACCATAAGTATGATCCCACCATTTCCCCTCCCTCCACCCACCCTCCCCCATCCCTGCCCTCCCTTACCTCTTTCCCCATGTTCTTGTGCTATAATTGGGTTATAACCTTTATATGAAAGCTATAAATTAACTTCATAGTAGGGTTGTATACATTGGATAGTTTTTTTCCATTCTTGAGATACTTTGCTGAGAAGAATCTGTTCTGGCTCCATCCGTGTAAATATGAAAGAGGTAAAGTCACCATCTTTAAGGCTGCATAATATGCCATGGTATACATGTACCACAATTTATTAATACATTCATGGATTGATGGGAACTTGGGCTTCTTCCATGACTTAGCAATTATGAATTGGGTTGCAATAAACAATCTGGTACAGATATCTTTGTTATAATGTGATTTTTGGACTTCTGAGTATATACCAAGTAAAGGAATTATAGGATCAAATGGCAGGTCTATTTTTAGATCTCTGAGTATTATCCTAAAGTCGTTCCAAAAGGAATGTATTAGTTTGCATTCCCACCAGCAGTATAAAAGTGTTTCCTTTTCTCCACCTCCACACCAACATCTCTGGTTTTGGGATTGTGTTATGTGGGCTAATCTTACTGGAGTTAGATGATATCTCAAGGTAGTTTTGATTTGCATTTCTCTGATAATTAAGGATAGTGAGCATTTTTTCATGTGTCTGAAGTCCATGCACCTGTCTTCTTTAGAGAAGTTTCTCTTCAAATCCTTTGCCTATCTTGACATGGGATCACATGTTCTTTTCTTGTTAGTATGTTTGAGGTCTCTGTGGATTCTGGTTATTAAAGCTTTGTCAGAGGCATAACCTGCAAATATTTTCTCCCATTCTGAGGGCTGTCTGCTTGCTATACTTACTGTGTTATTGGCCGTGTGAAACTTTTTAGTTTCATCAGGTCCCAATAGTGTATTTTTGATACTGCTTCAATTGCCTGGGGTGTCTTCCTCATAAAGTATTCCAGACCAATTCTTTCAAGAGATTACCCTGCACTTTCCGCTAGCATTTTGATAGTTTCATATCTTAAGTTTAAATCTTTAATCCAGTGTGAGTCTATCTTCGTTAGTGGTGAAAGGTGTGAGTTCAATTGCAGTCTTCTACAGGTTGCCAGCCAGGTCTCCTAGCACCATTGGTTAAAAATGGAGTCTTTTAGCCACTGAATGTTTTTAATTGACTTGTTGAAGATCAAATAGTGGTAAGTAGTTGGGTTCATCTCTTGGTTCTCTATTCTGTTCCAAACATCTACCTCTCTCTGTTTTTGTGCCACTGCCATGCTGTTTTGATCACTATCAATTCCATGTAAACAAAGTATTATTTTTTCAACATTTTTAAAATATGACAATGGAGCTTCAATAGGAATTGCATTAATACTGCATATTGCTTAGGGTAGTATGGACATTTTAATAATGTTGATTCTTCCCAACCATGAGCAAGGTATGTTTTTCATTTGTTGACATGTTCAGCAATTTCTTTTCTTAGAGTTTCATAGTTCTATTTATAGAGATCTTTCACATCCTTTGTTAGATAAACTCCCAAATATTTCATCTTCTTTGGTACTACTGTGAAAGGGAGAGTCCTTGACTGTTTTTTAGGCTTGAATATTATTGGTATATATAAGGCTACAGATTTATGGGTGTTGATTTTGTAGCCTGAGACACTGCTGTATTCCTTGATCACTTCTAAAGAGGTTTATAGTCGAATCCCTGGTGTTTTCCAGTTGTACAATCATATCATATGTGAAGAGTGAACATTTAATCTCTTCTGACCTTATGTGGATACCCTTGATTACCTTTTCTTCTCTAATTGCAAGGACTAAAACTTCCATTACAATTTTAAAGGGCAATTGAGACAATGGGCAACCTTGCCTGGTTCCTGATCTAAGTGGGAATGAATTCAATTTAACTCCATTCAATACAATATTGGCTGTGGGTTTGCTGTAGATGACCTATATCAGTTTAAGAAATGTCCCTTCAATACTAATTTTCTTAATTATTCTGATCATGAAGGGATGCTGGATATTATCAAAAGGTTTTTCTACGTCAATTGAGAGAATCATATGGTCTTTATTTTTTAATTTGTTTATGAGCTGCTTCACATTTATAGATTTATGTATATTGAACCAGTCTTGAGATACTGGGATAAAGCCCACTTGGTCATGTTATATAATTTTTTTGATGTGTTGCTGGGATTTTATTGAATATTTTTGCATCAATATTCATTAGTAATATTGGTCTATCATTTTCTTTTCTTGTTGGATCTTTTTCTGGTTTAGGGATCAAGGTGACGTTTGCTTCATATAATGTGTTGGGTAGTATTCCTTATTTTTCTATATTTTGGAAAAGGTTGAGTAATATAGGTACTATTTCTTCTTTAAAGGTTTGGTAGAATTCTAATATGAAGCCCTCTGGTCCAGGGCTTTTCTTTTTAGGGAGATTTTCTATAGTTGATGCTATTTCATAACTTGATATCAGCCTGTTCAACATTTCCACTAAGTCTTGGAAGGTGGTGTGCTTCCAAGTATTGGTACAATTTCCTTCAGATTTTCATATTTCTGAGAGTAAAGTTTCTTGTAGTATTCGTTAAGGATTTTTTGAATTTCTGAGGAGTCTGTTGTTATTTCGTCTTTACCTTTTCTGATTGATGAGAGTAGAGATTTTATTCTTTTTTTCCTGGTTAAGTTAAGCAAAGTTTTATCTATTTTATTGAGCTTTTCAAAAACCAACTTTTTGATTTATTGATCTGTTGTATAATTCTTTTATTTTCAATTTCATTATATCTGCTCTAATTTTGGTTATTTCTTTTCTTCTGCTGGGTTTGGGATTGAAATGTTCTTCCTTTTCCTGTTGTTTAAGATGTTCCATTAAGTTGTTAACTTCTCTTTCTGTTCTCTTGAGGAATGCTTGTAGGGCTATAAATTTCCCTCTAAGGACTGCCTTTGCAGTATCCCAGAGGTTCTGATAATTTGTGTCCTCATTGTCATTTTGTTCCAAAAGTTTGTAAATTTCCTGTTTAATCTCATCCATGACCCATCTGTCCTTCAGCATGAGGTTGTTTAACTTCCATGTTTTTGTTTGAGTATGCAGATTCTGGTTGTTATTGAGTTCAGCTTTTATTCCATGGTGGTCTGAGAAGATGCAAGGAATAATTTCTATCTTTTTTATTTGCTGAGGTTAGACTTGTGATCTAAGATGTGGTCGATTTTGGTGTATGATTCGTGGGCTGATGAGAAGAATGTGTATTCGGTTTTGTTGGGATGAAATGTTCTATAGATGTTTGTTAAATCCAAATGTTGGATGGTTAAGTTTAAGTCTAAAATTTCTTTGCTTAGCCCCTTTTAGGAGACTCTGTCCAACACTGTTAAAGGAGTATTAAAACGTCTGACTACTATGGAGCTGGAGGAGATCAAGTTGCTCATGTCTGTTAGAGTTTCTCTTATAAATCAAGGCACATTCTGATTGGGTGCATAAATATTAATAATTGAAATCTCATCATTTTGCATATTACCTTTAACAAATATAAAATATCCATCTTTATCTTTAATTATTTTGGTTTGGTTTAAAGCCTATTGTATCTGCAAATAAGATTGCAACACCTGCTTTTTTCTGATTTCCATTTGCCTTGAATATAGATGACCATCCCTTCATCTTGAGTCTATTATTATCTTTTAACATAAGATGAAATTCTTGTATGCATCAGGTTTAAGTTTTTGTATTCAGTCAGCTGACCTGTCCCTCTTTAGAAGACAAATTAAACCATTCACATTAATGGAAAATAATGATAAGCCTTTTCAAAGTCAAGTGGGTATTTTTGATCCTTTCACCATTGTGCAGCTTGGAATTTGATCGAAAGTTTCTGAGTGTGTTTAATTTTGGGTGGAGGTTTGTGCTGGTTATTATGGAGGATAGGTCTGAGAATATCCTGGAGAGCTGGTTTAGTTATGGAAAATTTCTTCAATATATGGATGTCATTAAAGTATTTAATTTCTCCATCATAAATGAAACTAAGTTTGCCAGGATATAGGATCCTGGGATGGAAGTTATTTTGTTTTAGGAGGTTAAAAGTGGATGACCACTTCCTTCTAGCTTGAAAGGTTTGAGCAGAGAGATCTGCAGTTATTCTAATATTCTTCCCCTTGTAAGTAATAGTTTTCTTGCATCTGGCTGCTCTCAGAATCTTCTCCTTCATATTAACTTTAGTGAATTTGACTATGATGTGCCTGTGGTATGTCTCATTCAGATTTAGTCGTGCTGTGGTTCTGAAACTGTCTGCAATCTGAATTTCAGCATTTCTAGGCATGTCTGGAAAATTCCCTTTCACAATCTCAAGAAGAAGTGACTCTGTGTCTTGTGAAGCCAGTTCATAGCTTTCAGGTATCCCTACATGACATTGGTTTTGTCGAGTTATCGCAGAGCTCTCTGAGAGAATGATCCATTTTTGCCTTCCATTTCTCTTCCTCTTTGAGTTTTTGGGAGCATTTAAAAGCTCTGTCTTCAGTGTCCGAAATCCTTTCTTCTGCTCACTCCATTCTGTTACTGGGGACTTCTACTGTATTTCTCAGATCTTTGACAGTTGCAACTTCTTGTCTCAATGTGTCGAGATCTTTGGTCATTTTGTCTTTGAATTGGTTGAATTCTTGAGACAGCTTCTGAATTAATCCTACAATTTCTACCTCCATCTTTGTTTCCATTTTGTTTATCTTGTTTGCAATCCAAATTCTAAATTTGATTTAATACATCTCAGCTATCTGTTTATGGATGGGATCCTCTGGATTGGCTGGTTTGTTATTCCTTGGGGGAGTTGAACACCTCTGTTTATTCATGTTACCAGAGTTTTTCCACTGATTCCACCCCATATTTGTTTTTCAGTGTTTAGCTAGATGAGCAGGACAGGTGAAATTGGACTGGACCTTCTACGGTTGTGGTTGACCAGCCCTTCACCTAGGAGCTGGGACTGGTGACTGCAGCTTTTCATCTACAATTTTTCAAATTACCTGTACAGTACTATAGTCTGTGACTCTAGAGACCTGCTTGGTGTAGTGGGCATAGGTGGCTCTATCTTGTATTCAGCTGATCTCTGTCTTATCCCAGTGAATCAGTAACCCTGGCTTACAGTCTCAGCTTGGGTGAGATACAAACAACTAGGACATCCCTTCCCCTACCTGTAATATCTAGAAGAGGACAATCAAACCTTCTCACTACAGAAAAACCTGGGACCCACATTGGAGGGTTCTCTAATAATTTGTCCATTCATCTGTTATTTGATTCTGTTTTTGGATTTCCTTTTGGTTATTATCCCCTTTCAGCAATTTCTTTCATTGTTTTTTGATTGTTTTCCATTTTCTCAGCAATTTCCTTGTTTTCATCATATGTATTTTAAATTTCCTTTCTGTCATTTCTAACATTTTTTTATAGTAGGAATACTCTGTGGTAGGTATCTCATGATCCCTTGAAAGGGTTACTCTGGAATGGTATTTCATGTTGCCAAAATTTTTCTCCTGATTCTTCCACATGAGTTCTTTCTTGTATCTGTTTCCTTACCCTAATTTTTCTCTCCCTTCTTCTTGCTCTTTAAGTTACTGTACCACTGGCCTAATGTTTTAATGAGTCCTTTTGGTATGAGACCAGAAGAATGAAAAAATTCACAAGCAAGAAGGGAAAAAGAATTTAATAAAAAAAAGAGAAATAAGAGGGAGGTGAGTAAAAGGAAATATGTACAAAAAGAAGAAAGGCACTGAAAGAGAAAAACAGGAGAAATATAGGTATGTAGTAGGGTACTATGGCCCAATCTTTAAAGACACCCAACCTCTGGGAGTGCTGGGTTGGGTGATTCCCTTGACGTCAACAGCTCTTTGCCAGCCAGCTCAGACACAATACCTCACCTGCACCAGGTAGAGAGGAAAGACAAAAATACTATAAATTGAACTGAAGCAAACAAGCAAAAACCCTTATGGGATAAAATTAGGGGAAATAAACCAAATAATATGGACAGAAACACTAGCAAAAATGAAATTCTAATTGTTAAAGAAGGCAAAAATGGAAGATTGTATTTAAACTAGAATGGTGAAAGAAAGAAAACTTCAAGGAAAAGAATTTTAAATTAAGAAAAAATACTAAAAACAAAAAACAAAAACAAACCCCCCCAAACCAAGAAACCAAACAGTATATATATCTTCCTAAATAGTGACCCGGAAACAGGTGATGTTCTGAGGTATGAGATGTTAATCATAATGTTGATACAGCTGTAGGAGATGGGGACTGGAGGTCTCTGCTGATTTCTCAGATCCTGCAGGCTTGGAAGTCCAAATGTCTCCTCAATCTGTTGGACCCAAATTGGGTTCCAACTAGGGTGGACGCCCCCAAGAAAACAGTCACCAACTCCCGAATCGATGCAAAAGCAAGAGGCGGTTTATTGCTGACGCGTCAGGGTCCCTCAGTCACTTGGGGGAAGGACCCCTTTTGGCTGTTACAGGCTGGTTTTAAACCCAAAAACCGCAAGGGGAGGGGAAGGGTGGGGTGAGTGGTGTGTTGCTCGTGGATTGGCTGGTTCGAAAGTCTGGCAGTCAGCCGATTGTGCAGGCGCGGGAACGGGGAACACGGGGTGGGGGTTGGAACGGGACTGGGGCTTGGGTAATCAGGATAAGGTGGGTGTGCGCTTGACCCACGTATGGGGAAACAGGATACGGTTGGGCTGGTTGGGTAACTTCAGGGTGGGGGTGCCTGGAGCGCTTTCGGAGAGTCCCTGCTCGCCGATTTCTGGGAGACTGGGGTTTTCAGGACTACAAGCTCCCTCCACAACACCTGGCTAGTTTTTCTACTATTTGAGTACAGATTCTTGCTTTTGTTCATGCTGGTCTCGAACTCCTGAGTTCAAGTGATCCACTCACCTCTGCCTCCCAAAGTGCTCTGATTTTAGGTGTGAGCCACCAGCTCAAGCAAACATTTTTAATTTTACTTTGAGGGCAATGGGAAATGACTGAGAACTTTTAGCCAAGAAAGAAACCAGATAAGGTTATTCTTTCTGTAACTATCACACAGGCCACACAGGGAGAAGGTGGGAGGAAGATGGGGAGCCTCTGGAAAGTTGGCCTAACTTTCTTTCACAATTTCTTCCCCTTTTTGGCTATTCATTGGATTCAGGAGATGTTCCTACGGTCACTTCATTTTTTTAATATTAGAGTTTAGTTAAAGGATGATTCTAATGTAAATATAGTTTCATTTTGTGGCAATGTTTCATGTATATCGCAGAGCAAAGGCTTCTTTTGATAAATAAATGTTAAATTTTAGGCAAAATGCCTAGTCCTCTGGTAATTTCTATGTAAGAATTTTAAATGTTACTGACTTCAAAGCCAGCCCAGAGAATCACCCAAGGGGTTAATCTTCCTCCCTGACCCCCCCCATGGAAGGTCTCAGGTTCATTTGAGGGCTTGACTTCCCCACCTGGAGATTTCTCAGAGATGCAGATAGTCCACTTTAGTATACCAAAAACTGAAATTCCAAGGCTCAAGCAATCCACCCACCTGGGCCTCGCACTGTGCTGGGATTACAGGCTCGAGCCCCTGGCCTGGGCCCCATCTTACCATTACAACAGAAGTCAGGTTTAAAGAGCAGAGCCTAATTAAGTCACACCTTTGTACTTCTCAAAGCATTTTCCTGTGCATTGTGTCCACCCTGCTTCCCTGTGGCGATCAGCTGAAAAGCTTATTTAAAAAAAAAAATAAATAAAAGGCCGGTGCAGGTGCTGGGAGTCAAGTGGGGAGAGCCACAGAAGAGCTCATTCCACCCCACCCAGGCCTGGGGGTAGAAAGGCACCCTGGGGAGGGAGGACGAGGGGAAGCCCAGCTGGGGAAGACAGCGGGGAGCGCGGGCAGCCCGGGATCAGGAGAGGAGGGCCCTTTATTTCCACAGCCTCTGTTCCAGCCACTGCAGCCAGGCCGAGGTAGGAGGATTTACACTCTTCACTGTCTTTTTAAATATTCTCCTCCTATTAAACACATTTATGCCTGTGCACTTGATTTTTGTATGTTTTTATATTCATTCCTCTTTGCTGTTAAAGTTGCTAGCTTTCAGTTTCCATTCCCAGGCATAATAGTCCTTTCCACTCTAAAGTGTACTTACTTGTGATCTAACATGGACCTTGACACACTGCTTCCCAGTCCTGCGCCCAGGCCTGTGCAAGTGAGAGCCAATCTAGTCCTCATAGCCACCCTGTAAAGTTCACACTGCTGTGATCCTCATTCTACCATCTTTTGGCAAAGGTCACACAGCAGGAAAGTGGCAGAGTTTGGGATTTATTTTATTGTTCTTTCTTTTTCTTTTCTTTTTTTGAGACAAGAGTCTCACTTTGTGCCCTGGTGTCCTAGCTCATAGCAACCTTAAACTCTTGGCTCAAGTGATCCTCTTGCCTCAGCGTCCCGAGTAGCTGGGACTATAGGTGCCCGCCACAAGGCCAGCTAGCTTTTCTATTTTTAGTAGAGATGGGGTCCAGCTTTTGCTCGGGCTAGTCTGGAACTCCTGAGCTCAGGCCATCCACCCACCTTGGTCTCCCAGAGTGCTACGATTATAGGCGTGAGCCCCTTAGCCTGGTATCCTTTCCTTTTTTTCTTCTCTTCCTTCTTTTCCTCCCTTCCTCCCTCCCCCCCTTCCTTCCTTTCATCTTATTTTATTGTTCTTTTCTTTTTTCCTTTCCTTTTTTCTCCCTTTCCTTCCAATTTATTTTATTGTTCTTTCTTTTCTTTCTTTCCTTTCCTTTTTCTTTCTCCTTCCTTCCCTCCATCCTTCCTGACTTCTCATTTTTGAGACAGCATCCTCCCACCTCAGGCTCCCAAAGTGCTAGGCCAGGCATGGTAGCTCGTCCCAGTAATACAACTATTCTTAATTCATATCTTACTAGATTCCCTTCTGTACTTTTTTCTGGATATGAAGTTTAAATTTAGCTATGATCATTCAGTACATACAATTTTCTATTCTGATTTATTCACTTTTTACTATCATTTTTTAATTTCTGTGATGCACTGATATTATTTCATGATGTTTAGTGTAAAATTCTCAGTTAAATGAAGTTAGATTTTGCTTCCAATTGTTCTTTAAATGTTTGTCTTCTTTCATTATTGATTCTATCACAAGGGAATGTTAAAATTCTAATTCTTATATGCATAATTGGCAGGAGAGGAGCTTCATAGTTCCCTCTCTCTTTCCATTAAATATTTTTAAAACTACAAAGAATCAAGAAAATACCATGATTATATTTATTTATAGAGCTGAGAAAATGCCATTAATCTTTATTTTCCCTCTCAGGTCTTTCCACAAGATAATCACTGAGACAATACATGTGTTTTTCTTTTTTGAGACAGAGTCTCACTCAGTTGCCCAGGCTAGCTCACACCAACCTCAAACTCCTGAGCTCAAGTGATCCCTGAGCCTCAGCTTCTCAATTAGCTGGGACCATAGGTGCCCACCACAATGGCCAGCTGGTTTTTCTATTTTTTTAGTAGAGATGTATTCTCACTCTTGCTCAGGCTGGTCTTAGAACTCCTCCCTCCTGGGCTTCCTAGAGTGCTAGGATTAGACATAAGCCATTTATGTCAGCCTGGCCACTGGGAGAACAAATGAATAGCCACTGCCTCCAAAGAACACAACTACCCTTGGTTATAAGGGGGGTGAAAATATCCAAATACAAAGAAATTTGATTCGGGCTTTCCTTTATTATACATATAACCTTGTCTTCGTTTACTACATAGGACCATTAAATGGTCCTATCATTTAAATTATCACAGTATATAAGTAGTTTTGCAGTGGGTGGGGGTTGAGACGCAGTCTCACTTTGTTGCCCTTGGTAGAGTGCCCTTGCATCATAGCTCACAGCAACCTCAAACTCTTAGGCTCAAGTTATCCACTTGCCTCAGCCTCCTAAGTAGTTGAGACTACACGCGTCTGCCACAACTCCTGGCTAATTTTAGAGATGGGGGGTCTCAATCTGGCTCAGGCTCAAGCAACCCACCCGCCTCAGCCTCCTAAATGCTAGAAGTACAGGTGTGAACCACTCTTCTAGATGAAAGGACTCCAAAAGATATGAAAGACTAAAGAGTTTCTAAAACCAGTGAAGGCCCGCTATGGTATAGCGGTTAGTTTGCAGGCTTATTCTGCCATTTACTAGCTGCATGACCAAACTGGTTATCAAAAAACAACAACAAATAAACAAAACCCTGTTCCCACAGGCTGGGAACAGATACTGACCATTATTCAATTCCATCCTTACAAGAATGCTATCAGGCTGGCAAGCTCATTTTTATACTCCCCTCATTTTTATTCTCCCCTCTCTTTGAGAGTCCTGCACTGCCTTCTTCCTAATTTATTTAAGACTCTTGAGTTTGGTTTTCTGTTGCAGCACACGGTAATCACAATCCAAGGCCACACGGTTCAAAAGTGATAGGACTAGGAAAAAAACCCAAGTCTGTCTGTGTTTGCAAAGAAAACACGGCTTTGTCATCCATATCATGCTGAAGCCCAGGCTTCTCTCACTATGAAATGCGAGTACAAATTTCCGGCAGTCCAGAATGAGATACGCCCGGGAGAGTACTTAGAGCAGGGCCTGGCACAGAACATGGAGGCTCAAATGTTTGCTAAATCAATAATTCAGAAAACCAAGTACATCTGCTTTCAGTGTTCTGGTATACTGAGCTTTTCAAAGCACTGGGGAAAACTGTATTCATGTGGGTGTAATACTCTAGCTCAGGGATTCTCAATCTGCAGGTTGTGACCCACAGGAACTTAATTAAAAGGCCGTGGCATTAGGAAGGTTGAGAACCACTGCCCTAGCTGCTGCAGGTATTAGTCAGCAAGTTCAATCAGCTTCTCGGATCTCCGTCACGCCATTCCATCCCTTTCCTCTCTTTTGCCTGCTCTCTCTAAGGAAACCTTTCTACCCTTTCTTTATCAACCAGGTCCTGCAATTCCATCTTCTTTCCAAGGGACTGAGTGTGGAACCCACATGAAAAGCTCTTTAAACAAAATGGTTCATTCGGCTGGGGAAGGCAGGAGCTAGACCACAGAAAGGACCATATTCCCCAGGTTGGTAAAAAAAAGTCAAAACTGCTGCACCAGGGAGCCCTTGCCCTTGTCAGAGCTGAGAAGGCTCTAAAATCTCCAGGCAGAAGAGCTCAAGCTGTAGCAAGGCGCTGAATGCAGGCCAGGGCGCCAATACAGGTTTAAATGAAATGTACTAGCTACAATGCTTCCCTGGTTTGCTTTAAATGGCATGGGTTCTTAGCTTTTTAAAATCAAAGATCCTGATATGTATTATATCATAAAATCAATACCAAAATGCCAGCATAGTCACTTTGCTCTGAGCCAGATACTAACTAGAACCAGAGCTAGATGGTGGCACCCTTACAGGACAGAGGCTGGCTGTGCAGTGACCTTGGACTCTGAGCTTTGTAAGAGTCACCTGGGGTGGGAGCACCTCTAGGACTTGGGTCTGGGTCACACAGACTGTGTGGCCCTGCCGTGGAAAGGCCATGCGTGTACATGAGTATGGTATGGCGGGTGGAGAGGGGAGGGCAAGCTGGAGCTGTTCCTGCACTTTAGCATGAGGTCTGCAAGCTCCTGGGTAAGACAGCAACAGGGAAGAGGGTCAGGCCAAAGAGAAGCCTTCCCTCTTTTGCCTCTCTGTGCTTACACTCTCCTCGTCTCATCTTCCACCCCTTTGCCCACGGATTCCTCAGCTATTGGTGTATAATTATGTCCACACCCAATTCCTTCTTTGCTCAAACCACCTGCCTATGCCAGTTCCAGGCCCTCTACCTTACATCTGCAAGCTAATGAGCCAATCCGATTATCTCCATAATCTATTCACCAACCACAGGCCATTGGCACCTTACCATCAACCTCATTAAAGAACAGGAACTGGGGAAGAGGAGGACCTTGGAGTTGTAGGCTGCTTTGAAAAGTCCCGGCCCAGGTCTATCTAACCCTAACCCCCAGCCTGCCAGACAAACTATACTCTGAACTCAAAAGACACACAGCACTGCTGCCCAGCCCCTGCTCCCCTGGGCCACAGTCTCAGGCAAATGAGATATTGATAGATCAGCCGCAACTTGCTTTGGGATCACGGCTTGCTGGTGAAGGTGGCAATTACTCTATAAATCATCTTAAGTTTCCATGGACTCTTGGCATCAGTCAACAATGTGAATTCCAAAGGCTTTGGTTCAGTTACAGAATGGGACAGTAAAAATTTCAACTCTATCCTGCCTATTCAGGTCCCTGGGGTGGGGGGCAGGTATGGAAGCAGGGAGATAATGGGTGTTGGGAGGTTGCAGTAAAATTCTCACTATGAAATGCGAGTACAGCAACCTCCAGGGCCAGGGCCTGGCTCTCAAGAATGTGTCCCCCAGTAAAGAGTTTTATGAAAAGTCCCATGGAGAGCACGGTGGCACAAGTAGCCCCAGCTACTTGGGAGGCTGAGGCAGAACTGGTTGAGCCCAGGAGTTGGAGGCTGCAGTGAGCTATGAGTGCACCACTATAGTCCAGCCTAGGCAGCAGAGCAAGACCCCGCCTTGCTAAAAACACACAAAAATCCGGCGGTGCCTGTGGCTCATCGAGTAGGGCGCCAGCCCCATATAACGAAGGTGGCAGGTTCAAACCCGGCCTCGACAGAACTGCAAAAACAGAAAAATAGCCGGGCGTTGGTTGTGGCAGGTGCCTGTGGTCCCAGTTACTCGGGAGGCTGAGGCAAGAGAATTGCCTAAGCCCAGGAGCTGGAGGTTGCTGTGAGCTGTGTGATGCCACAGCACTCTACTGAGGGCGATAAAGTGAGACTCTGTCT
>CAUYON010123999.1:0-10372 GCA_963573935.1 Arctocebus calabarensis | reverse complement strand
TCTCTCCGGCGATCACGCAAATCTCGGACGAACCCCCAATTGTTGGACCCCAAAAAGGGTCCTGGGATGGGGATCGCTGCCAGAGACCACTCGACCAACAGAGATTCCACTTAAAATTTATTTCTAGCGCTAGCTAGGGTCTTAGCGCGCTAGGGTCCCTAAGCCTCAGGGAGGAGGAAGAAGAACCCCCCCCTGTGTTGTTACAGGCTGACCCCCTCTTAGCTGTTACAGGCCTGCTGTTACTGTTACAGGCTTTCCTCAGCTCTCTCTTCCGCTGTCCCCCCACCCTGCTGTTACCGGCCTGCCATTACTGTTACAGGCTCCCCTCAGCCTCTCCTCCGCTGTCCCCGCACCCTGCTGTTACCAGCCTTTCTCCGCAGTCCCTCCCACCCTGCTGTTACTGGCCTTCCTCCGCAGACCTTCCCACCCTGCTGTTACTGGCCTTCCTCTGCAGATCCTCCCACCCTGCTGTTCCCCCCTTATATAGAGTGCGGGGAGGGGCGGGGTGATCCAGAGAGGTGGGGCGACCTGATAGGTCAGGGTAGGCGGGGTGATGAGGATCAAGGTTTGGGCTGCTACTTTCCTAACCTTCCGGGGTCAGGGTGCAGGGTGTGGACTGCTACTTTACTAACCTTCCTCTTTCAAAGCTAGAAAATAAATGTTTATTGAATAGCTGTTACGAGCCAGGAACTATTCTTGATATTGGGATAAATTAATTCAGACATAGTACCTGTTATAAGGGCTATTATATCTGTTAGAGAAGGAAATAGACAATTTTTATAAGAGATTATGATAACTATTGTGAGGATATTCAGGGGACCTAGGGGCAGGAAAAAAGATTATAATGTTATAATGGAAACTTTGATGTCAGGAAGCTCCATGAAAAAAGTTTAGTAGATTCTATATACCAAAGTCAGGAGTTATTTATCTCTAGGAAGACCATAAAGTAGTCGCCAAGCAGAAGTAAACCTCTCAGTGTTGTCAGTTAAAAAACAGAAAACCTTAAAATCTCCAAATTGTAATCTGGTATGGCTCTATGATATGAAAGAAAAGTTGAATAGACATTTGCACTAAAAAAAAGATAAGCAAGAATTAAAATTAAAGAGGGAAATATTATCTGGTATGCCTGGTAGTAAGTAGTAGATGCTTGTATTTTGACCACTAAAAACATATACTTTATAGTAGTGCTTCTCAAACTATCTGTGGCGAAGCACCAGGTCTCTCTCTTTTTTTTTTTTAAGTTACTAATAGTCATTCTGTATATAAATACTGTACAGCTCCTACCATGTGGGACCCAAACTGGTCAAGAGGTTCTACTCACTGATATGTCGCAACAAAGTCAGATTGCTATAAAGTTTCTAAGTACTTACTCTTAATTTGTGTCCTTATTTTCTCAGGGACCAGTAAGAGTGTTCGGAATGACAGCAATTTGAGGTCACATTTTGAGCAGCAATTCTACGGGGTAACTGGGATGATTTTTTTTTAAAATATATTTTACCAGATAATTTTAAATCTCTTTGTACAAATTTAATCCTTACCAACCAGTCCTATGACTGGACATTCAGGGTTTTTTTTACTTCCTTACATTTCAAAAATATTACTGTGACTGTGGGTATATCCCCTGCTGTCAGCTAATGGCTTGATGTCTGTACCTTCTCCTGTGAGTCTGAATTTTTGTTCCTGTGGGCCTGTGGTTCCCATCTTGGAGATTATAAGCCTGAGTCAGCACATTAGCTTTATTTATTGACAGCATTGATTCATTGATTCATGCATTCATTCATTCATTTGGCAAATACTGCCTGAGAACTTGACATTCAACCAATAAACTGCAGGAAGAAAGAGAGTGAACTAAGTGGATATATATGTTAAGAACTTCCCAGAATGATGAAAAAGTTCATGTAGGTTCATGTAGGGCACCAGTTCATGTAGGGTCTTTTAAGGCATCATTTGGAATAAGATAACAAATCATTAGGGGATTTTGAGTCAAGAAATGACAACATTCTACTTAGATTTGAACAAAATTATTCCTCTTTGCTGTGTTGAAAACAATATGAATGGGACAAGGATGAAAGCAGGGTAATCAATTATTTAAATAAGCCAAACAAAAATGATGAGATAATTGGATCAAGTAGTGTTAAAACAGTGGAGATGGTGAGAAGTGTGGGATTTGGGGATAAATCAAAGGTTGTGCTGATAGGCTTTACTGACAAATTAGACAGGGAGAGAGAGTGTGTATGTATAGGTGTGCATATGTGCACATACCTGCCCATAAAAGAAAGGAGAAACAGAATGGAGCCAGAGAAACGGTTTCTATAAAGTGAGATTGGCATGTTTGAGGGTGACTGTCAGGAGCCTCGTTTTAAGAATGTTCATTTTAATGTGTTCATTAGATACCCATGTAGAGTTTTCAAATAAACACTTGGATGTATAAATCTGAAGTTAGTTAGTTACACTTGTAGAGATCCAGATTAGCCCAAGAGTTGGAGGGTCATCAGTTTAACTAAAGGTTTCAAAACCACAGGAGTGGATGAGAGCACCCAGGGAGTAAATGTAGAGAGAAAAGAGAAAAACTATTTTTGAACTGGACACTGAGATTTGCCAACATTTAGAGGTCTGAGCAGTAAAGAGGAACAAACAAAGGAGAGTGCCACGGTAGTGGGGTGGCGGGGGGATACCAGAGCTATAGGAGGAGACCAGAAGCATGTGGTGTCCTAGAAGCCTGGAGAGGAAAGCAGGTCAGCTCTGCCAGTGCAGCTGACTTTGTGAGAGGAGCTGACACCTGAGCACTGGATTCAGCCTTGTGAATGTTGTTGGTGACACTGATGAAAACCTGCCTGGAGTGGGTTCAAGAAGCATGGGAAGAGTGAAACGGGATATTGTGAAGACCGTTCTTACATGGAAATTGTTTTAAAAGAGGATAGAGAGAAGATGTGGTGCCTGTGGGAGTGAATGAGGGCTTCAGGAAAGGCTTTAAAAAATATAATGTGGAGAGTATTTGTGGGAGGAGGGGTAAAAGTCCAGTGGAGAGGGAAAAGTTAATGATGCGGAGAAAGAATTGCTGTAATTATTTTCTTGATCTAGTGTCCAGCTGCAGTTTTTGGACTTGGATAGGAGCATGGCCATTAATCTATATTAATAGGAAAAGAAGGTAGAATATACAGATATGGAGACATTTATGCAGGTGGGTAGATAAGGAGGGGCAGGATCTCTTCTGATTGTATTTGCTTTCCCAGAGAAACAGCAACAAGTTCATCAGCTGAAAGTAAGGAAGAGGGAGATGTGGGAGGTTTAAGGTTTAAGCAGTATGAAATAGGCTTCTAGGAGAGTGAAGGGACCAGACAAGCGTGGTTGCCAGGCCAAAAGAAGGACCTTTCTGAGATTTGTGTTCTTGAGTTCAGAGGAAGACCAGTCAGTACCGTTGCATATTTTCCTCTAGACACAATCAGCTGCTTAGGAACAGAGATGAAGTTCACATATAGGTGGTACAAGAGTTTGGAATTACAATGGGGCCTCTGTATCTTGGGTTTTGCATCCAAGGACTCAACTAACTGTGGATTGAAAATATAAAAAAATAAAAATAAGAAAATATGGTATAACAACTACAGTAGAACTTCCATAGTTAATTGCCTCCTTGTATTAACCAACTCCTTAAGTTGACCTAATTTTCATAGACCACATATGCATCATATGTGTGCATCAGTACTGTAGGCCTAGTTCCTTATGTTGACTACTTCCTATGTAGACCAGTTTCTTACAATCCATTGGGTGGTCAACTTACAGGGGTTCTACTGCATTTACATAGCATTTACATTGTTTTAGATATTATATATAATCCAGAGATGATTTAAAGCAGAGGTACTGAATCCTTTTGGCACCAGGAACTAGTATCATGGAAGACAATTTTTTCGCAGACTTAGGGTGGGAAGGCTGATTTTGGGATGATTAAGCATATTACATTTATTGTGTACTTTATTATTATATTGTAATATACAGGGTGGAAACAAAATTCATGTGCAATTTAAAACAGCTTAACATAGTAAATTGTAAATTTTATGCCCACTGTGTATAACAAAATAATTATATAACTCACCATAATGTGGAATCAGTATCAGTCCTGAGCAAGATCCCTCCCACATGCAATCTACAGTAGTGTGTGTGCTCTTATGAGAATCTAATGCTGTGGCTGATCTGACAGGAGCCATTGCTTGACTATGATGTGAGTGATGGGGAGTAGCTGTAAATACAAATGAAGCTTCACTCATCTGCTCACCTCTTGCTGTACCATACAGTTCCTAGCAGGTCACAAATTGGTACCATTGCATGGTGCAGGGTTTAGGACCACAGATTTAAAGGGTGCAGGAGGAGGTACAGAGATTAAAGGCAAATATATAAAGGACGTGAGCATCTGAGGATTTTGGTATCCTTGAGAGAGGTTTAGAACCAATTTTCCTGCCTATACTTCTATAAGTAATGATGGGCTTCTGTAGAAATATTCAAGCCACCAGGAGTGTATTCTGGGAGCAGTGAGTCATTTTCTATGCTTGCACCTTCTTTATTACGCACACACCTATTGAGTAGTTTACTCACTTGCTTTTGGGGAAAAGCTTATTTTCTCCTAAAATTGTTTTGACTCAGCATCTCCATTGTCTTCTTGGAGGTTGATGGCATAGTATATTCACTACATAAGTAGTCTATAAGCATGGTTGGTTGTTAAGAGATCTGAACTTAATTTGGTAGTATCTCCTAGCACCATCAACCTTATTGTTAAGTAGAACTGAATTTAGGACTACCAACTAGGAAAATCTATTTTGTAGGTGCTAACTGTACAGTATTCCCCTGATTGCTAAGGCCTCTACCCTGGCATTAGCTCAATATTAGGTCCTGTCAGCTCTTTTTCTCTTAGAGTCCCATTTCTAATGAATGGATGCTTTTGGATAGGTCTATCAATTTGGAAGCCATATTTAGAGTTCATCGTCCAAATAACTTCCTCCAAACGTCTGATTATCTCCTGTCTCACTTGCTTTGTGAAAGATTTCTTCTGCCTGGAATTCCCTAACTCCTTATTCTTTGGCCAGTAAAAAGTTATCAATTTTAAGGTAAGAATTTGTCCTAGGCAGTTTTGTCACTTAAATACAATTCAGATTTTATCAAAGACTTAAAATTAGTATCCTCTCTTAAGGATACCAAAATCCTCAGATGCTCACATCCTTTATATATTTGCTTATAATCTCTGTACATTCTCCTGTACCCTTTAAATCTGTGGTCCCCAAACCCTGGGCCATGCAATGGTACTGTCTGTGACCTGTTAGGAACTGGGTGATACAAAAAGAGATAAGCAGGTGAGGATAGAGATTAATGAGATATGTCTCTGCTCTCAAATAATTCCCACTTTGGCCTTTATTGGATTTGTGTTTACCATCCAGTTTTACATAGTAGGATTTACCATGAATTTTTATTTTAATATGTATTTCAGTCTAAACTGGTGATATTTTTTACATATGGGAGAAAATTTTAAACCAGTTTTCCATGATTTGATGTATTTTTCCTTTTAATCACTGTTTTAAGATTGAAATTTTATCAGCCCCATTTTTATAGCATATATTTCTTTATATATGGTAATATGAGTATAAGTATTACATGTCTGTATGGATTTTTTTCATTGTCTGCAGATAGTTATTTGGTGAAATTTTTACTTTTAGTTATGTTTTTTTCTCTATCACTGTGCTTATTTCCTGCAGTCCCATTTATTTTTGTTGAGTTTTCCCACATGCCATCAATCTGTCTTATTTGTGCAATAGTTATGTTTGTTTTCATTTTTTCAAAGCTGCAAAGAGCCATGGATGGTCTTTTGTTTGGTTGGTTTTCATTTCTTTTTTTTTTTTTTTTTTTTAGAGACCGAGTCTCACATTTTCACCGTTGGTAGAGTGCTGTGGTTCATAGGTCACAGCAACCTCAAGCTCTTGGGCTTAGGCAATTCTCTTGCCTCAGCCTCCCAAGTAGCTGGGACTGACTACAGGCACCCGCCACAATGCCCAGCTATTTTTTGTTGCAGTTTGGCCGTGGCTAGGTTTGGACCCACCACCCTCGGTATATGGGCTGGTGCCCTATTCACTGAGGCACAGACACCACCTCGGTTTTCATTCTTGATGCATATACAAACCCTAGAGTATGCATTTTTGAATCTTGTATACATCTTCCAGATTTAACTTTATATTATTATGAAGATATTCATCATTTGGGCTGCCCAGAATGGCTTTTTCCTTGAGACACTCTATGCTTACCTTTTATAATGTTCAGATGGCAGATTTTCAGTTAACTTACTATAAATCAGTCTTTGGTTTCAGTATTCTATAATTATATAAATTCTATTATTAATGGCACGTTTCTAGTTTGGTCTCCTTTTGACACTGCTAGTAGTCATTAACCTTGTTATTTGGGTATTATACTGACTCTATGTCTTGAGATGACTATATTTCTCTTTCGAAAAATTTTGCTAACATACACCTTTCTGTTAATGTGTCAATTTAGCAAATATCTATTAAATATACACAATGTGTTAGACACTATTACAAAGGTGTTGCTGAAGGCATGTGGTATGGTCAGGAAAGACCTTTGGGGGAGGGTGACATTCAAGCAGAGACCTAATTGATATGATGGAATGGAGGTCAGTGTAGGAAAGGAAGCAATAGGCCAAGAGGCCTTGAGGCAGAACTGGGCTTGGAGTGTCCGATGGATAGCAGAAAGGTCAGAGTGGCTGGATGATAGTCAACTAGGGGGTGAGTGGTAGGCGGTGAGGCTAGATGATGGTCAACCAGGACATGAGTGATAGGTGGTGAGGTCAGAGAGGGTAGGAGTGATCGGAGGGCCTTATAGGTTATGGTAAAGAGTTTATGATTCATTTTAGGTGTAAGAAAAGCCCATGGAAGATTTCCAGCTGGATAGACTGTTAGCTTGTTTGCATTTATTTTAAAAAATACTATTTTGGTTACTGTATAGAGCATGACCAGGGGGTTGCAAGAGAGATGATTTAGGAGACATTTAGAGAAGTCTGTGAATGACAAAGGCAGCTTAGATTTCAGGGATTGCCCTGAAGATGTTAAGAAGTGGCAGGCATCAGTTATATTTTGAAAGTAGAGCACATGTGACTTGGTAATGGATTAGATATGGAGTCCGAGGGAAAGAGATAAACCTCATATATATATTTTTTAAAACTCATGTTTTTGATCTGAATAATTGAGTGAATTGTGGTTGTATTTATTGAGAAATGGAAGACTCAGAGGTAGCTTTGAGGCTAAATGTGTAAAGTTTCTTTTTGGGCTTTTTAGGAACTCTTCCTCATCTCCTTCCCTTCCTTCCTCTCCCCTCCATTTAGAGGCAGTAGCAGGTGTCAGGGTTGAAGGGGGCATCAAGACTAAGAACTTAGGAGGTAGTAAGTTGGTTATATGTAGGAGATTGAGAAACTTATTGAAGATAAATGAATTATGTTTGTCATCAACAGATAAGAGATTTATAAATATAGGAAGGAAGAAGATTAAAGAGAGCATTGGAATGTTAGTCTAGAATCTGAAGTATTAATGCAAACTTGGGGGTTTAGGAACATATACATAGGTAGATATAGAAAAAAATGTGTGTCCACACACAGACACACCCCTACAGCAGATGATTACTTGTCAACAGTGAGTATACTAAATGCCTACATTGTGGTTTGTAAAGTCTATCTTCTACTAAAAGGAAACCAAGGCTCCCTGTAGGATAGTTGATTCCAGGGTAAGTCAAGAGGAGTCTGGAAAACATATTTGTGTCAGAAAGCAAAGAAGTACTCAGAATGGTGGGAGCATATCCAAAATTATAAAGAGCCAACTTGAAGCAACTCTCACATTGCTGAGGGTGGTTTTATGAGAAAATATTGATGTAGTTTTGGGATATCACCCCACAATATATTTACTATTACTGAGGGAAGTCTGGTGACCCCGTGATCAAGGCTGACATTCCCAGGGGTGGATTATCTTGATGACATGTACCACCTCATGAGAAAAACTGACAATAGCACACAGCAAAATTTCTGTGGTTTTCCTGATATTTCAGACCATGTCTGGATATGAGGAAACACTGAAAGACCTTTAAGGGACAACTTAGAGAGGGAAAGGCCTGAACTCTTTAGAATTGTCAACATCAGGAAGATGGGGGAAAGACTAAGAAACTGTTAAAGACCAAAAGAGGAGACATAGCAACATGATGCACCAAGTGGATGCTGAAGCAGAAAGTAGAAAGATGGTGTCAGGAGAGTTGGTGAAATGGGATCTGTGGATAGGATTGGAGGTGCTGTATAAATGTTAATTTCCTAAATTAGGTAGATAGCTATTTCAGGATTAGCAAAATTGTGGATAGGATTGGTGGTTTTGTGTCTGTTTCGGGGAACTTTCTGTGGTATTGACAGGTAATCAGCCTTTAGCTGAGAAACTTCCTCCTGAATAGTAATGATAATGGATCCACATTTTGATGATTGAGCTGTGATAAATAGTCTAGTGCAAATGTCCTTATGATAAAATGATTTTTTTCTTATGGGTAGATGCCTTGTAATGGGATTACAGGATTAAAAGGGAGGTCTAATTTGAATTCTTCAGGGATTGTCCATACTTCCTTCTAAAAAGGTTGTATTAGTTTACAGTCCCACCAGCAGTGTAAACCTTCTCTCTACATCCATGCTAGGATCTGCAGTTTTGAGACTTTGTGATGTGGGCCATTCTTACTGGGGTTAGGTGATACTTCAGAATAGGTTTGATCTGCATTTCTCTGATTAAGGATGATGAACATTTTTTTATATGTTTGTTAGCCATTTATCTGTCTTCTTTAGAGAAAGTTCTATTCATTTCTCTTGCCCAGTGATATGTGAGATTGTTGGCGTTTTTTTTGTGTGTTGATTAATTTGAATTCTCTATAGATCCTAGATATCAAGGTTTTGTCCAATTCATAATATACAAATATGTTTTCCCATGCTGATGGTTGTCTGTTTGCTTTGGTTACCATACAGAAGCTTTTCAATTTAATTAATTCCCATTCGTTTGTGTTTGTTGTTGTAATTGCCACTGAAGTCATCTTCATAAAATCTATCTCCAGGCCAATAACTTCAAGTGGTTGCCCCACACTTTCTTTGATGATTGTTATTGTTTCATGCCTTACATTTAAATATTTGATCCATGTTTAGTCAATTTTTGTAAGTGGTGAGAGGTGCGGGTTCAGTTTTAGTCTTTTACATGAAATTATCCAGTTCTCCCAGCACCATTTATTGAATATGGATTCTTTCCCCCAGTGTATGTTCAATGGTTTATCAAAGATCAGGTGGCTGTAAGATGTTCATTTCATCTCATGGTTTTCTATTTGGTTCTAAAGGTCAGTATCTCTATTTTTGCACCAATACCATGCTGTTTTGAACACTAGAACCTTGTAGTATAGTTGAAAGTCTGCTAGGGTGAGATCCTTGGCTTTGTTTTTATTACTAAGAATTGCTTTGGCTAACTATAAAATATCTACAAAATGAAGAATTATTTTTTCCAAAACTTGAAACATTTTATAGGGGATTGCATTGAACCTATAGATTGCATTAGGAAGTATAGGCATTTTTTTTTTATTCATATTAAATCATAATTGTGTACATTGGTGCAATCTGAAATATTTTCATTGAACTATTTAACATAGCCTTCATGGCATGTTAATCACTATACGAAGACATTTATATTCTACATTTAGTAATTTTCACTTGTACTCTTGTAAGATGCACCATAAGTGTGATCACACCAATCATCCTCCTTCCACCCACCCCCCCCCTCCCCTCCCCTTCCTTGCCCCTTTCCCCATTTCTTGTACTATAACTGAGTTTTACCCTTCATATGAAAGCTATAGATTAGCTTCATAGTAGGGCTGAATACATTGGATACTTTTTCGTCCATTCTTGAGATACTTTGCTAAGAAGAATATGTTCCAGCTCCATCCATGTAAACATGAAAGAGGTAAAGTCTCCATCTTTCTTTTTTTTTCCTTTATTCTTTTTTTTAATAATTTTATTAAATCATAATTATGTACATTGGTGCAATCAAGGGGCACAATGTGCTTACTTCATATACAATCAGAAATATATATATATTTTTTTATTGTTGGGGATTCACTGAGGGTACAAGAAACCATGTTACACTGGTTGCATTTGTTAGGAAAAGACCCTCCTACAATCGTGTTTTGCCCCCAAAAGGTGTGGCACACACCAAGACCCCAAGACCCCACCCCCCTTACTCCTTCCCTCTCTCTGCTCTTCCCTTCCCCACCCCTCCCTCATTCTTCCTCTCTCTGCTCTCCCCTTCCTTCACCCCCACCGTGTCAA
>CAUYON010123997.1:0-10656 GCA_963573935.1 Arctocebus calabarensis | reverse complement strand
ATAAGTCCATAATGTCTTTTAATATAGAAAAATCACATTATTTTCATTTTAAGATGAACTTGATGTCTTTTGATTTTTACTAACTGCATTGTTTTAACAACTTACACAAGCCAAAGGAAATTATCTTCAACAAAATTGCATTAATAGAATTGATTAGTGACACCTCAATAATTCCAAAAGCTTCAGATTCCCCCTACATTGGATACTTTCTGTTGAATTCATGCACTATAATGTCACTTATTTGAAATATTTTTCTGATTTCAATGAGTGTGGCAAGCAAATGGTAGTTATTGATCACAGGCATCATGTTCTTAACTGACAGTTCATTATATTACATTGTAAGGTTAAATGTTACAGATTCTTACACTTCTTGTGAAAGGTGACTTTCACATTTTTCTTCCATATAAAATGTATGGAACTACCAATTAAGAATTTATTCTGATTTATGGTGATTTAGATCTGGTAAGAACTGAAAACGTCATATTATTCTTTAATGGTATTAACCAAGCATTTTTCTTTGAATAATAAATGTTAAGAGAAAGCAGTAGTATATTATTTAAATATTTCTATGTATTATTTATTCTACATAAAAATCACTTTTTCACCAAAGAGCATACACATTTGTTTTTAAATATTTCATAATCTAGACATTTTAAACTTCTATAAAAGTCTTTTTGTATAAGAATGTATTATTTTAAATGATAAATGAATCTCATAATTGTGGTAGAAAGGAGGTAATAGTGTCTCTAGTGGTATAGGATGGGCCTTTTTTCTTTTATGCTACCTCTCCAGATTAGTCATTAGCTTAGAACTTTTCTAATCATGTTTTTGGAGTTCCATAAATTGCTAGGGACTTCACTTGAGTGTGCCATGTCCAAGGGATGGAGCCGTATGTCATTGCTTTCAGTTCCATAATATTGCTTCATTTTGGCATGCAGCATAAAATAAAGGTGAGTTTTTTTTTTTTTTAAATGTAGTAGCATTTGCAAAATGTACTTTGCAAAGTAGTAATAGGTATTATTTTTCTAGTGGGCCTATCTGTATACTCTGTATTAGGGATTTAAAGGAAGCTAAAAACATACTTAAACATAAAATTGTTGTTTCCTATTTTGGCAGGAGGAACAAGTGTTTCATATGGCCTGATGTGTCCTGCAGAAGAAAGAAGAACAATTATTTCTTTGGACACGTCACAAATGGTATGTGATAATTTAAGAGGTATTTGAAGATTGCTTGTGTTTTAAACATAAGTCTCCACTTTAGTTATCATTAAAAAATGACCTGTTTTCCAATTTGTTTTCAATGTATGTTTTATTTTATTTTAGTTTTTTGGAGACAGCCTCTTGCTGTGTCATCCAGGTAGAGTAAAGTGGTATCATTATAGCTCATAGCAATCTCAAACTCGTGTGCTCAAGCTGTTCTTTTTTTTTTTTTTTTTTTTTGGGGGATTCATTGAGGATACAAGAAACCAGGTTACACTGATTGCATTTATTAGGTAAAGCCCCTCTTACAATCGTGTTTTGCCCCCAAAAGGTGTGTCACACACCAAGACCCCGCCTCCTCGCTCCTTCCCTCTCTCTGCTCTTCCTTTCCCCACCCCTCCCTCACCCCCATTGTGTCATTAATTGTACTCATATCAAAATTGAGTAAATGGGATTCATGCATCTCCATTCTTGTGGTGCTTTACTAAGAATAATTTGTTCCACTTCCATCCAGGTTAATACAAAGACTGTAAAGTCTCCATTTTTTTTAATGGCTGAATAGTATTCCATAGTGTATGTATACCACTTCTTTTTTTTTGTAGAGACAGAGTCTCACTTTATCGTCCTGGGTAGAATGCCGTGGCGTCACACTGCTCACAGCAACCTCCAGCTCTTGGGCTTAAGCGATTCTCTTGCCTCAGCCTCCCTAGTAGCTGGGACTACAGGCGCCCGCCACAGCGCCCGGTTAGCATGTGCATTCTTGTATGAATGAATAAAGTAACTTGAGGAAGGCTTTCTGAAATAGGTGAGAGCCAAAGGTGAGAGAGAAAGATAGGAAGGAAATGAGCCAGTTCATAAAGGACTTGACTGCTGGAGTAAAGATTCTAAGTTTGCTTCAATGAGTTAGTAAAAGCTACAGTGAGGTCTTTTATTCTTTGGACTCATTCCACCTTTTATCTGGTGCTCGTGAATTTCGGCACTGATTCATTAATTCAGCAACTATGCATTAAACACCTAAAACAGATCAGGCTCTCTGGTAGGGCGGGGGCAGTGGTTATCGACCTGTGGCAATTTGTCCCCCTGAAGTCACTGAGTAATGTCTAGAGATGTTTTTTAATTGTCCCCCTGAGGGGAGGTTGTTACTGGCTTTTAATGGGTAGACACCAAGGATGTGGCTGAATAACCTTCAGGGCACAGAATAATCCCCCAATATGTAATTTTTCAGCCCAAGATGTGAATATGGCTGCTGTTGAGAAACTTGAGGCAGTGCAGGGATGAGACGGACGAAGTGCCTGTCCTCCCTGAGATACGGCCGGAGAGGAGTGAGGCAGTAAACTGATGACTCCAATGTGTTAAGGCCGGCAGTCCAGGCAGGTGCTGGTGCTCTGGAAGAATGGAAGAGGCCACTAACTTTACGTGAGCTTGAAAGCTTTCCGGAAGAAAGTCACATTGAAGAGAAATGTCAGCAATGTAGTGTGATTTAGGAACCGCTGGGCAGTTTGGCATGACAGGAATACAGGGTCTGTGGCGGGATGGGTCGGGTGGAAGAGCAGGAGGTGGGGCTGCGGGGCTGGTGGGGCCCTTCTCCAGGAAGGCACTCTAGGCCCTGCCAACCCCTATCCCAGCCCCCTGAGCAGCAGGTCCGTGTCCCAGAAGGTCTTGAAAGGGGATAACGTAACGGCTGGGTTCCCCAGTTCTGTTCACTGCACTCTTGTCTATATAGCTTACTTCCTCGTCTGGGCTCTGGTAAGCTTGTGTCCTCTGAGCTTTTAGCAAAAGTAAGAGCAAAAAGAAAACCATTGCCAATAGGCTCGGCGCTGTGGCTCAATGGGCTAAGGCACTAGCCACGTACACCTGAGCTGGCGGGTTCGAATCCAGCCCGGGTCGCCAAACAACAATGACGGCTACAACCAAAGAATGGCCGGGCGTTGTGGCGGGTGCCTGTAGTCCCAGCTGCTTGGGAGGCAGGAGACTCGCTTGAGCCCAGGAATTGGAGGTTGCTGTGAGCCGTGAGGCCACAGCACTCTATCCAGGGTGACAGCTTGAGGCTCTGTCTCAAAAAAAACCAAAAAAAACATTGCTAATAATTTGCCCTAGGAAGAGAAGCTGCCAGGTAATCATCCAGAATTTAAAAGCCCATCCCCATATAGCGCAGCTTCTTAGTACCATCTTACCCATTTCCCCCTACCTGATTAGAACATGCCGCCATTCTCTGCTCTGTACATCAGCATCCCGTGATTGAAGCTATTTTTCAGTTCTAAATCCTAGGAGGATTTTCCCCATGAATTTAACACGGCTGAAGAAAACTTGCTCCAGGGTAAAACTTTGCTGCAAATTATCTAAGTGAGATTGGCTTCTTAATAAAGAGCCCCAAAATGAATCATAGCCTCTCAGTAGTTTCAAACGTGGCGCTACCTTTCTCCTTCACTCCCACTGCCGTGGTTCTTCACAGAGGAAACGGCGCAGCTTCATTTGGGAAAGGATGACACGCCTTTGTGTTCATCACTGGAGGCGGCACCATGGCTCAGGACCGTGTGAGTGGGGGACAGCTGGGGAGACGGCGAGCCAGGCAAAGCTACCATTCCTGAGCTTCTGAAAAGGCCAGTGCTGTTGGAGGTACCGTGGCACAGGTGGTGGGAGCACAGGACACTCAGGGCACCTGTTCAAGACCCTGGCCTCCCTGGTCTTCAGTTATTATACACACTCTACCAGATGCAGCGTGACTTACACAAATGAGCGATTATACTGGACAAGGAAACTCTTACAGCGGCCTTGTAAATCTTTCCCCGCGCCCTCCCTTCTTCTGCCCTGGCTCTCTGCAAGGTTGAGGCATCGCCCTGCACTCGTCTGGGGGACCATGAGCTCCAGCACCTCTATTTCAATAATATTTATTCTAGAGAGTGTTTCCTTCTTCACATTATATCTATGTTTGAAAGCTCTTTCCCCTTTTGAGCAGAAGCCATATCCTTTCCGGCATTTAACCTAAATTTACACACAGTACTTAAGGATTTCAGCAGACGGCTCTAAGGGATTCCCCGGAATCTGTTGATTGCATCCTCCCAACATGCCTAGGAAGTAGGGACTCATGAGCCTCTTGGATAGATGATGGCCTGAGACAGAGAGAGCGGAAGTGACTTGCTGTGGGTCACAGAGCTGGGAAGCGGAAGGGCTTGGAGTCTTCACTCCCCACAGGCTGCTTCTGCAGGGCAGCCTTATACATGGGCAGGGAGGTTCTAAAGGGTTGACTGTAAATGTAGAAAGGGACAAAACGCCCAGTAAACGTGTTCTCTTTGTTTTTGTGGAATGTTTTGTTTTTTAAGGAGTGTGACTAGGAGCCCAAGCTGTCCCCCCTGTGCCCTGGCATTGAGGGTCCCGTCTTTGACTCTATCGGTCTCCGTTGTCTGGGGCTCTCAGGCTTCCCCCCAGTGGCAGTCCAACCCTCTCCATGAAGCAGTTTACAGTATGTGCTTCTTTAACTGTTATGTGTTCTTTAGGGAAAAGAAACCTTAAACATTAGAAGGCATCCAGGTAGAGGCAAATGGGCTTACAAGTAGAGGATTCCCAGTGCCGTTTCTGATCAAGAGAATAGCCGAAGGACCTCGGCTTGGCAAGCCGCTCTCTCTCACAGCGTCAGTGTTAACGGCCGCCTCTCCGCCCATCCTCCTCGCCTGGCTTTGAATTTCCACCAAGCCCTGGGAAGAGAACACGAGCCACAGGCTGGACAGGCCTGAGAGGTGGGGGCAGAGAATCCACACCCTCTGTCATTCTGTGGCGCTCCTCCAGTAAACTGGCCGAACTACTGGAGCCAACTCCACAAAGCATGTCTGAGAAGTGGACATTTCACTCAAGTCCTTGGGGAAAGGCCAGGCACGGTGGCTCATGCCTGTAATCCTAGCACTCTGGGAGCCGTGGATGGAGCCCTTGAGCTCAGCAGGTGGAGGCCAGCCTGAGCCAGAGCAAGACCCCATCTCCACTAAAAATAGAAAAAGTTAGCCAGGCACCCTGGAGAGTGCCTGAGGTCCCAGCTACTTTGGAGGTTGAGGCAGGAGGATCACTTGACCCCAGGAGACTGAGGCTGCTCTAAGCTGGGCTAACACCATGGGGCTCTAGCCTGGGTGATACTCTGTCTCATAAAAAAAAAAAAAAAAAAAAAGACTTCGAGGAAAGATGGGAAAAGGTGTACATGGCATGGATGGTGCGTCAAAAGTGTCTAAAACCCCTCCTTCAGCATCTCTGATCTTCTCTTCCAGACACCACAAATACCAACAAGGAGACAAGCAGGTGAATGAGCATAAGGACTACAGGGAAGGGAAACGTCGTGAAGAGGGGCGAGGAAAAGGGATGCATTGTCTTCCTGTGAAGACAGGAAACCAAATGTCTTTGTTGACCGAGGAGGTCAAGTCCATGGGGAGATGATGGCAGGATTGAGCACTTGTGCTGCTTCTCTTCCCTTTGCGGCTCTGTTACTTATGAACCATGAGAACCAATTGCAGTTTGGGTGGTGGGATTCATCCCTTTCCATAGCTCCTCTGACCATCTACACGCAATTTGTCCAGGAAAGACAGAAGTCACACCTTTTAACGTAAGCCTCACGAAGGCTTCAGGTAAGAAATCAGCAAGAGTTGCCTGTAGAAATCAAGTGTTGGGGGATCCAAGGTTGCCCAACTACAGCTATCAAAGGAAGAAGCTGTGAGTTTGTCAGAGCCTCCGTTTACTGCCCTTGAACTTGGGAATAAAGGAATGACTGGGTTTGAATGTAAATGTTTAGGGAAAGATGATATAGCTCATTATCCTGATAATCTGAGGAGTAAGAAAATGCCACCTGTTCCATAATGAAACACTAAAGACTCTTCTGGTCTCACTGCCACTGTGTGCCAGCCACAGGGCCAGCATCACCCCATGTATCTCCTTGTTCCCACACGAAGCATCCAGCTTCCAGCACTGCATGTATACACATATCTGCTCAGGACACTGCCCACACGAAACACTCAGAACTCCCCACTGCATGCCGAGTTCAACCCATACTCCCCTGCCTGGCAATCACATAGCGCCAATATATCTTTCCAGCCCAGGCACCTGTTCCACTGGCCATCCCACCCTCTGTTGAGGTGGAGTCTGCTACTCAGCTCCCCTGAATCTGCTTTGGATGCCCTCCCGCCTCACTCCTGGACCTCTGCTGAAGGTGTCATAACGCCCGGAGCCTTTCCCCTTGTTTCCTTGCACTATGCTATTCACCTGACTGAAACTTTCTTCAGGGGCCAGCTGAAGCCTCACAACTTGCCAAATTCTTCCATGCAAAATAAATTTCTTCGTCTAGTATAATACCAGAGAGCTTTGTGCCAACCCACAGAATCAGAGGCCTCTGTGTGCATGTGTGTGTTTAATGCGTGTGCCTAGATTGCAATAGTTCCTCCCCCCCCAGCTCCTACCACACATTTATTCATCTCTTCGTTACTATCCTTCTCCAGAAAGTACAGGGAGTTCATCTGCTTTGTTTCTTACTATATCCCCAAAGCCTACGACCGTGCCCAGAAGATATTAAATACTCAGTAAGTATTTGTTAAATGAATGACCTGTTGGGGACTAGAGATCCTGGACTGTCCTGTTCCTCTTCCCATCAGCGCAGAGTTGCACATGCTTCTTGAATCTGAGTGGACTGAAGAGCCAGCCGTCTGGGTTTGGCTGTGTAGGTTTCCTCTGCTTTGAGAGCAGATGTGGATTTAACTGCCAATTACACAGCTGTGGTGCTGCAAGCCAGGCAGACATGCCAGAGGATGAGACTCTTGCTGGAAAACTCTGGGCTAACAGGCAGCCCTAACTGCTAAATCTAATTAGGAAGGAAATCAGTTAAATTAAGAATCCTTCATGTAGGAGAACCAAACACAAAGCTGTTGGGCAAAATGTTTCTGTCCTCATTCACTTCAATCAGCTTCCTCAAAAAAGAAGTCCAGACAGCAGGACTTTAGCAAGAGTGTTTATTAGGCCAAAAGCTATTCTCCCATGACTACAGAAACCTAAAAGAAAGAAAAGCATGCTCTTTGGCCACTAGGTTCCTCGTTGGCATGTACTTGGGAGGAAGCCGCCACGTCACCTCTGCAAAGATCCTAAGGATTATCACTGTGAAAGCTCAGTCTCTCGGGCTTGAAGCTTTGCCAACATGCTTCCAATTTGCAGGGCTGAACCTCCTAATTGAGCAAAAGCACACCGTCCCCGGCTGAAGCCCGCGACACAGAGGCGCCATGCAGTTCACCTCTGGGGCTGGAGCAGTTACTTGCATGGTCTTCAGTCATTTGGGCTAAAAAAAAACCAGATTTTCCCCTTGTAAAAATATATGCAGGCTGGGTGCAGTAGCTCATGACTATAATCGCAGCACTCTAGGAGGCCAAGGAAGGGGGCTTGCTTGAACTCACATGTTGGAGACCAGCCTGAGCAAGAGCAAGACTCTGTCTCTAAATAAAACTAGCTAGGCGTTGTGGTGGGTGCTTGTAGTCCCAGCTACTCAGGAGGCTGAGGCAAGAGGATCGCATAAGCCCAAGAGTTTGAGGTTGCTGTGAGCTGTGACACCATGGGCACTCTACCAGGGGTAACATAAGCAAGACTCTGTCTCAAAAAGAAAAAAAATTTTGCAGTTTTATGTGCTCACATCATCGTCTTCTGCAGCACCTTAAGGATCATAGAGCCCCACTTTTTTTTCTCTCTCAAATACATACTAACATAAAGAGACACAATAAGGTGAATGACAGTAAGAATTACCAACATCAATTCCAACAGGATTGGCACATGTTAAAAAAAGTTATATGCAGATATCCAATGCATTCGGATCATATATTCAGAAGGCAGAGTGGTAACTGTCGTGTCAGCCCTGTCAAGATTCTCTGGAAGCTCTTTCACGAACCACATGAATTAGGGTAAGGCACAGAAGCTCTCTTAACATTTGACTTCCTCATCTATAAAACAGGAATGAAAATTATACCTGTTCACGGTTATTTTGCCAGGATTAAATGAGATAATGCTCATAAGCACGTAGGACTACGCCTAGAATATAGTAATCACTCTTTAAATGTTGAATGAATATATTAATAAGCAGCCAGGCATCCTCCAAACCACCGACCCAGACCTGCTATATGTTTGAGACAACAGGAATTATTCTCATCCCCAAAATAACTGGGTCCTGAGGTGACGATTCACAGCGGTGCTGTTGCACTGGACAACCCTAGGAGGCAACAGTCAGAGTCCACACCGTAAGGATTTTGATACCGACTATTAAAGTTTTATAGTATATTACAACAATTTCCCAAGAGATGGTAATAAAGCATCATAAAGAGGAGAGAACTTTTTCTACTTTGCACAAAGGCATTCTTACGGCCAAGCCCTGGGCAGTAAAGACAAGCTTTGGCGCCAGCTCTCTGGAAGAAAGAACCCGGGCTAGATGACTTGTTTTAGCCACAGTTGGGCTCATTCATAGGACTCTAAACACTGTAAGTATTGTTGAATGGGACTGAAAAGCTTCTCTCGCTGGAAAGTCTTTTTGGTCTATAAATGTTAGCTACTGTGTTTTGCTGTACTTATTATAATTGTCATTTGATTTTACTACATTCTTTATTGTGCCCAAAGAGCTTGTGTTCAAACACAGTAGCCACACCTGTCTTTTAAAATAATTCATCAGGATTATCCACCTGCGGTAATAAAGATCAAAAGGCAAAGCCAAACTCCCACCAGGCCATCGTGAAGCTGGCCAGCCCCACCTACAGTAAGGCCCTCTGCAGACTCAGCCCCTGCCTTGGGGATGGAAATGTCCTGAATACTCCAGGCTGGCTAGCTGGGAAAGGCTAGGATGGGCAGAATAAAGCAAGGGCTATGAGCCCTCGGCATCAAAATAAACCATCAGGTCAACGCAGTGCAGCCATCAGAGATAGGATTTTGGAAGGCATCCTGGGAACCATAAAGAGTCATAAAGACAAGGTAAACCACAGCTCCGGAGGGGGAATCTCTCCGTCCTTCAAACCTCCATAGGGTGTCATCTGCACGTCCCCACGTTAGACTTCTAAATTGCCTGCTCACCCTCCTGGAAGTGTGTTCATAAAGGGCAAAGTGTAAGAACTATGGCTCACTCTCACGCTCTCTCTTGCTTGTTTGTACCACAATAGTAAATCCATGCTATTTAGATCACAAACCAATCCACCCACTTTCATACTGCACTTTCCTCTGTCTTGATCGTAGTGGTGGTGCTGACACACTCTATGCATTTGTCAAAACCCAAAGACCTATATAATCTACCAAGAGTGAATATTATTGTGAGCAAATTGAGAGAGGTAGATCAGACATTATTGGTCACCTACACCAAGTTGCTCACTATTACTCTGCTTCCTCAGTAACAAAACCTGATCTTATTCAGGCTTAGGGAGGGTTGGTCCCTTCCAGGCTCATAGAGATGCATCTTGATCAGTCTAAAGTAAGCCGATTCCTTCTGGAACGGATTGGTTTAAAAATGGCGTTTGATAAAGTTTTTGCCAACCGAAGATGTGAGCTTCTGCTCAGTTTCTGTTTTCCTTTTGCAAAGAGTTTCAGGCTGGGAGTGGCTCATGCCTTTAATCCTAATACTCTGGGAGGCCAAGGTGGGTGGATTGCTTGAGACCAGGAGTTCAAAGCCAGCCTGAGCAAGAGCAAGACCCCCATCTCTACAAAAAACAGAAAAATTAGCAGGGCATAGCAGTGAGTGCCTATAGTCCCAGCTACTCCAGAGGCTAAAGCTGCAGAGTCACTTGAACCCAGGAGATTGTGGTTGCTATGAGCTAGGCTGATGCCACAACACTCTAGCCTGGGCAACAGAGTGAGGCTCTATCTCAAAAAAAAGAAAGACACAGAAGAAAAGGAAAGGGCTTCACATGCCCTCTGCTATGCGGGAGCCTGTGCTTCACTGTGGACTCGCTGCCTGGGGTTCTGGCCAGCCTCCGGCTCCTTGCTATAACCTTGCACATCACCACACTGGCTGCGCTGTCTTTTTTTTTTTTTTTTTTAATTAAATCACAGCTGCATACGTTAGTGCGATCAAGGGGTACAATGTGCTGGTTTCATTTACAATCTGAAATGTTTTCATCAAACTGTTTAACATACCTTCATGGCATTTTCTTTTCTCTCTCCCCCCTCCTCCAGTGGTAAGACAGAATTTATTTACAGAAAAGAATACAGAAAACAGGCTCGGTGCCTGTGGCTCAATGGGCTAAGGCGCCAGCCACGTACACCTGAGCTGGTGGGTTCGAATCCAGCCCGGGCCCACCAAACAACAATGACGGCTGCAACCAAAAAATGGCCAGGCGTTGTGGCGGGGGCCTGTAGTCCCAGCTACTTGGGAGGCAGAGGCAGGAGACTCGCTTGAGCCCAGGAATTGGAGGTTGCTGTGAGCTGTGATGCCACAGCACTCTATCCAGGGTGACAGCTTGAGGCTCTGTCTCAAAAA
>CAUYON010123993.1:0-70160 GCA_963573935.1 Arctocebus calabarensis | reverse complement strand
CTCCCCTTTCTCATATTCATATGCTATAATTGGGTTATTAGCTTCATAGTAGGGCTGAGTACATTGGATACTTTTTCTTCCATTCTTGAGATACTTTGCTAAGAAGAATATGTTCCAGCTCCATCCATGTAAACAGGAAAGAGGTAAAGTCTCCATCTTTCTTTAAGGCTGCATAGTATTCCATGGTATACATGTACCACAATTTATTAATCCATTCGTGGGTTGATGGGCACTTGCGCTTCTTCCATGACTTAGCAGTTATGAATCGGGCTGCAATAAACATTCTGGTACAGATGTCTTTGTTATAATGTGATTTTTGGTCTTCTGGTTATATACCTGCTAAAGGAATTATAGGATTGAATGGCAGGTCTATGTTTAGATCTCTAAGTATTCTCCAAACATCCTTCCAGAAGGAACGTATTAGTGTGCATTGCCACCAACAGTGTAGAAGTGTTCCCTTTTCTCCACATCCATGCCAGCATCTCTGGGTTAGGGATTTTGTCATGTGGGCTAATCTTACTGGAGTTAGGTGATCTCTCAAAGTAGTTTTGATTTGCATTTATCTGATGATTAAGGATGGTAAGCATTTTTTCATGTGTCTGTAGGCTGTGTGCCTGTCTTCTTTAGAGAAGTTTCTCTTCAAGTCCTTTTCCCACCCTGAGATGGGATCACTTGTTCTTTTCTTACTAACACGTTTGAGTTCTCTCTGTATTCCGGTTCTTAAACCTTTGTCAGAGGCATAACTTGCAAATATTTCCTCTCATTCTGAGGGCTATCTGCTTGCTATATTTATTATCTTCTTGGCTGTACAGAAGCTTTTTAGTTTGATCAGGTCCCAGTATTTTAATTTTGATACTGCTTCAATTGCCTGGAGAGTCCTCCTCATAAAATATTCAATAAAGTCAATTCCTTCAAGAGGAAGTACTTTCTTCTAATATTTTGATAGTTTCATGTCTTAAGTTTAAATCTTTAATCCAGTGAGAGTCTACCTTAGTTAATGGCAAGAGGGGTGGGTCCAGTTTTAGTCTTCTACAGGTCGCCAGCCAGTTCACCCAGCACCATTTGTTAAATAGGGAGTCTTTTCCCCACTGGATGTCTTTGATTGGCTTGTCAAAGATCAAGTAACAGTAAGTAGCTGGATTCATCTCTTGGTTCTCTACTCTGTTACAAACATCTACCTCGCTGTTTTTGTGCCAGTACCATGCTCTTTTGCTCAATATCAATTTATAGTAGAATCTCAGTTCTGGTAGCATGATTCCTCCTGCTTTGTTTTTATTTCTGAGTAATGTCTTGGCTAGTCAACGTTTTTTTTTATTCCATATAAAACAGAGTTTTATTTTTTTGAGATCTTTAAAATATGACAATGGACCTTTTATAGGAATTGCATTAAAATTATATCTTGCTTTGGGTAGTATAGACATTTTAACAGTGTTGATTCTTCCCAACCATGAGCATGGTATGTTTTTCCATTTGTTAACATTTTCAGCTATTACTTTTCTTAAAGTTTCATAGTTCTCTTTATAGAGATCTTTCACATCCCTTGTTAGGTAAACTCCCAAATATTTCATCTTCTTTGGTACTACTGTGAAAGGAATAGAGTCCTTGACTGTTTTTTGGTTTGGCTATTGTTGGTATATATAAAGGCTACAGATTTATGGGTGTTGATTTTGTAGCCTGAGACATTGCTGTATTCCTTAATCACTTCTAAAAGTTTTGTAGTAAAATCCCTGGTGTTTTCCAGATATACAATCATATCATTTGCAAAGAGTGAAAGATTGATCTCTTCTGACCCTATGTGGATACCCTTGATCACCTTTTCTTCCCTGATTGCAATGGCTAAAACTTCCATTACAATGTTGAAGAGCAATGGAGACAATGGCAACCTTGCCTGCTTTCTGATCTGAGTGGAAATGGTTTAAATTGAACTCTATTCAATACAATATTGCCTGTGGGATTGTTGTAGCTGGCCTTTATCAGTTTAAGAAATATCCCTTCTATACCAATTTTTTAACATGTTCCGATCATGAAGGGATGCTGGATATTGTCAAAAGCTTTTTCTGCATCAATTGAGAGAATCATATGGTCTTTATTTTTTAATTTGTTTATGTGCTGAATTACATTTATAGATTTATGTACATTGAACCAGTCTTGAGACCCTGGGATAAAGCCCACTTGGTCATGGTGTATAATTTGTTTGATGTGTTGTTGGATTCTGTTGGTTAATATCTTGTTAAATATTTTTGATCAATATTCATTAGTGATATTGGTCTACAGTTTTCTTTTCTTGTTGGGTCTCTAACTGGTTTAGGGATCAAGGTGATGTTTGCTTCATAGCAAGGTGATGTTTGGGTAGTATTCCTTCTTTTTCTATATTTTGGACAAGGTTTAGTAATATACGTACTAGTTCTGCTTTCAAGGTTTCATAGAATTCTGACGTGAAGCCATCTGGTCCCAGGCATTTCTTTTTAGGGAGATTTTGTATAATTGATGCTATTTCAGAACTTGATATAGGCCTGTTCAATGTTTTCATTACGTTCTAGCTAAATCTTGGTAGGTGGCATGCTTCCAAGTATTGGTCAATTTCCTTGAGATTTTCCTATTTCTCTGAGTAAAGTTTCTTGTAATTTCATTAAGAATTTTTTGAATTTCTGAGGGGTCCATTGTTATTTTGTCTTTAGCATTTATAATTGATGAAATTAGAGATTTTACTCTTTTTTTCCTGGCCAAGTTAGGCAAAGGTTTTTCTATTTTATTGACCTTTTCAAAAAACCAAATTTTTGATTTATTGATCTGTTGTATAATTCTTTTGTTTTCAATTTTATTTAATTCTGCTCTAATCTTCGCTATTTCTTTTCTTCTGCTCAGTTTGGGGTTGGAATGTTATTCCTTCTCCAGTTACTCAAGATGTCTCATTAAGTTGTTAACTTCCTCTATTTCTGTTTTCTTGAGAAAGGCTTGCACTGCTATAAATTTCCCTCTTAGGACTGCCTTTGCATTATCCCAGAGGTTCTGATAGTTCCTGTCTTCATTGTCATTTTGTTCCAAAAATTTGGAAATTTTCTTCCTAATCTCATCTAAGACCCATCTATCCTTCTGCTTAAGGTTATTTAATTTCCATGATTTTGTATGAGTATGCAGATTCTTTTTGTTATTGAGTTCAACTTTTATTCCATTATGGTCAGATAATATGCAAGGAATAATTTCTATTCTTTTAAATTTGCTAAGGTTAGGCTTGTGACCTAAGATCTGATCGATTTTGGAGTATGCTCCATGGGGTGATGAGAAGAATGTGTATTCAATTTATTAGGATGAAATGTTGTGTATATGTCTGTTAAATCCAGTTGTTGAAAGGTTAGGTTTAAATCTAAAATTTCTTTACTTAGTTTCTTTTTGGAGGATCTATCCAACACTGCCAAAGGAGTATTAAAATGTCCAACTACTATGGAGCTGGAGGAAATCAAGTTACTCATGTCTATTAGAGTTTTTCTTATAAATTGAGGTGCATTCTGGTTGGGTGCATAAATAATAATTGATATCTCATCATATTGAGTAGTACCTTTAGCAAATATGAAATGTCTGTCTTTATCCTTCCTTACTTGGTTGGTTTAAAGCCTATTGTATCTACAAAAAAGATTGCAAAACCTGCTTTTTTTGTTTGTTTGTTTTCCATTTGCCTGAAATGCAGATGACCATCCCTTTAAATTTGTCTTTTAAGGTAAGATGAGATTCTTCTATTCAGCAGATATCTGGCCTGAGTTTTTGTATCCTATCAGCCAACCTATGCCTCTTTAGAGTACAATTTAAACCATTCACATTAATTGAAAGTAATGATAAATCTTTAGAAAGTCCAGTGACCATTTTTAATCCTTTCATCACTGTGGAAGTTGAAATTTGATAAAAAGTTTCTGGGTGAGTTTACTTTTGTGGTGGAGGATTATGATGGTCATTATGGAGGATAGGTCTGAGAATATCCTGGAGAGGTAGTTAAATAATAGCAAATTTTTTCAACATGTGGATGTCATTAAAGCATTTAATTTCTCCATCATAAATGAAACTCAGTTTAGCTGGGTACAGGACCCTAGGTTGAAAGTTATTTTGTTTTAGGAGATTAAAAGTCAATGATCATTCTCTTCTAGCTTGAAAGATTTGATTAGAGAGATCTGCAGTTATTCTAATATTCTTCCCCTTGTAGGTAATGGATTTCTTCCATCTGGCTGCTTTCAGAATTTTCTCCTTCACATTAACTTTAAAGAAGTTAATTATGATGTGCCTGGGGGATGTCTTGTTTGGGTTGAGTCGCGCTGGGTTTCTGAAACTGTCTGCTATCTGAATTTCAGAATCTCTTGGCATGTCTGGAAAATTCTCTTTCATAATCTCATAGAGAAGAGACTGTGCTTTGTGATGCCACTTCATCATTTTCAGGTATCCTTATAAGGCAAATATTGGTTTTCTTCGAGTTATCCAAGGGCTGTCTGAGAAGATGATTCATTTTCGCCTTCCATTTCTCTTCCTCTTTGGAAGTTTGGGAGCATTCAAAAGCTTTGTCTTCTATGTCAGAAATCCTTTCTTCCTCTTGCTCCATTCTGTTACTGAGGAATTCTATATTTTTCAGATCTGTGAGGGCTGCAACTTCTTGTCTCAATGTGTCAAAATCTTTGGTCATTTTTTCTTTGAATTCGTTCAATTCTTGAGACATCTTTTGGGTCATCTTTTGGATTCCTTCTTGAAATTCTAATTCCATCTTTTCCTCCATTCTGCTGATCTTATTTTCTATCCAGACTCTGAATTTGATTTCTGACATCTCAGCCATTTGCTTATGCAAGGGATCTTGTGCTGTATCTACCTTGTTGTTCCTTGGGGGAGTTGATTTACTCTGATTATTCATATTTCCAGAGTTTTTCTGTTGATTCTGCCTCATGATTATTTTTCACTGTTGCCTATGACCGTCCTCAGAGTTGGGGAAGTGTCTCTCCCAGATCAGACCCCGGCAGGATCACTCTGTTGTTGCTGGATATTTGTAGGGAGCAACCCTGTGTAGCTCGTTTGGGACTGCCCCACCCAGGGAGTTCTGGCTGCAGGAGCAGCTCCAGAGTGTGGCATGCCCAGATCAAGCAGCAGGGCATGGGATGGGGCACCCAGTGGCCTTTGCAAAGGGAGTCTGTGCCTCCAGCAGTCTCTGGCTGAGAGGAGGGCTCTGGAGGGAGGGTATGAGTCACTCAGCCTCCTGAGTCCCTGGCCTGATGAGCGGGATAGGGTGGAGGCAGACAGGGTATGGGAGGAGCTGGGTTGTGTGGGTCCTGGAGTTCCTGGCCTGGGCAGATAGGCAGAGGCCTGGCAGGTTCATGGCAGAGTATCTGGCCATTGTGGGTGGCAGGAGAAGGCCTGGCACTGGAGTCCCAGCAGAGTTCCTGGCCATTGGAAGTCAGGTGGTGATCCAAGGCCTGGCACAGTCCATGGATGCTGTGAGTGGAGGGCCGAGTCCCAGAGGGCTCGGATCATAGGTGTGCGGGGGTCCCAGCAGGCGGCATGCCAAGCCTGGGTGGGGCACAGATCAGCGCCGCGTGGTAGTCCTGGCCAACTTCCTGGCCACTGTTAGCAGTAGCCCCAGGCCCAGTGGGGTGACAATCAGGGCCACATGGGAGTCCCGGCAGAGTGGGTTTCCTGCCCGCTGAGGGCAGCGGGCCTGGGGCACTGTTTGGAGCCCAGTGGGGTTCCTGGTGGCTGCTGGCAGTGGGCCAAGGCCCAGAGGGGTGCCAATCAGGGCTGCACAGGGGTTCCAGCAGAGTGGAGTTCCTGACGACTGTGGGCAGTGGGCCTGGGGCACAGATCAGAGCTGGGTGGGAGTCCCAGTGGGCCGAGGCCAGGTGAATCACAGATTGGCATGATGCGGGAGTCCCAGCAGAGTTCCTGGCCACTGTTGGCAGCAGGCCCAGGCCTGGTGGGGCACGATCAGAGCTGCACAGGGTTCCCGGTGTCCCTCACCTGGGGGTCAGCCAGGGCTCAGTGGGGCCCTGGAGTCTCTTACTGGGGCCCCACTGATATTTGATATCTGGTCCTGCAGACAGGGAGGGTGGGCACTACTCAAGTCCTCCTCCCTCAGTTTCAGCAGAGGTCAGGCTTCTGGTGCTAGGTGAGGGGGGGAGGGTGTCCTGAAAGTTCAGAATGGCAGCAAACTTTAGTTCAGTTTTTCTGCCTGAAGCTTGGTTTCTTAAAGTCACAGCTTGCCTCAGGGGTGACCTGCAGTTATCACGTCTCTCTCTTGGCTGGGCTCCCAGTCTTCAGCTCAATTGGGCAGTTTCTGGAGGTTATCTTTCCTTTTGGATAGGAGCCTCTGTTGGAAGCTGCTTCCACTCGGCCATCTTGCCCCTCCCCCCTTTCCTGAAGTCTAGATTTCATTTCTATACCTGAGAATTTAGTAAAAATGAAGACTTAGAGTCTTAATTTTTAAGAAAATTAGCTAAACAACCAGTTCTTATTTTAAAGCATCAATGAAATGTACACATCTGTATATATACAATTATCTAAAAACAATTTGTAATCTTGATTATTTGGGACATGTTGGAGGCTCTTCCTAGTCTGACTACGTGGTAGTCTCTACAAGACACAGAGGTCTCAGTGATTGCAGATTTTTGTTTCTTTGTGTGATTGTTTTTAAGTATAGTAATGATCTACTAATGCATTACGCACTTTGCAGGGCGTTAGAGCTTGTGAGGGGAGGTCTCATCTATGGGTGTAGTCATGACTGCTACATTTGAGAACAACTTTTGTCCCTGTCTTTTGCTAGAGTATCTCTGTGCACTGTTCCAGGGGGTCTTTGTGATCTTTCAAAAGATCCCTACTTACATTTATAATTGGCCCAAGGTAAAATGATGAGAACTGGTTTCTCAGAAGTAGCATTACTTCTAAAGAATACTACTTCTGGAACTAGTTCTTTTCCTGTATGATACTACCAATATCTAACTCTAATACACTCTTTTTAATTGCACATGAAATTTATGGACATCCTGTATATTATAATAACAAATAAAATACATCTTAATAAGAATTTGGGGTAGAAAAGTGTTCCCTCACATTGCAAATGCTAGACCATGCCTTTGTGCTTTTATGCTAAAATTCTTACTCTTTCATTTACTCTAAGAGTTAATAGGATGTTAAGAGGATTTGAGAAAAGCTGATATTTTTAGGCAAGATTTTGGTTCAAATATGGCATCAACTATTCATCTTCTTAGTTATTCATAGCTAGTCATCTTATTGACTTACACATTTCAGATCATTTAAATATTTATTTTTAAAATGTTCCTTGTAATATGGAATGGTGAGTGTCTTCCAGAGATGGACTAGGTAGCTAGGGGACAGAGTTAAGAGAAAGACTTTCTTTTCTTTTTTTTTTTCTTTTTAAGAGATAGTGTCTTGCTCTATTGCCCACACTGGAGTACAGAGGTGTGATCATAGCTCACTGTATATAACCATAAAATCCTGGGCTCAAGCAATCCACTCTTTTAAGTGGCTAGGACTCCAGGCATGTGCCATCATGCCTGGTTAATTCTTTTAATTTTAATTTTTGGTAGTGACAGGGTCTTTCTTCTTGTGTTTCCCAAGTCAGTTCCAAACTCTTTGCCTCGAGTCATCTTCCCATTTTGGCCTCCCAAAGTGCTGGGTATGTGAGCCATTGTGGCTAGCCCTGAGAGGAAGACTCTCTATAGAAATTTTGTACTTCTGATGTTTGAACCATATGTGTATAATATTCTTGAAAAGAGTATTAAATGGTTTTTAAACCATTAAAAATGTGACACATTTTTCTTGATACAAATTGCATAAGTGTTTGATGGCACAAAACTACTTTCCAAGGGAAGAGGTCACTGACAATGTAAAATTGTCAAGAATTCAGATCCAATTTCCCTCTTTTATAAGCCTTATAAATACCAACCATAGAACTTGGTTCTGTGGCATTAAAATTAAAGATGTTTGTGTAACATTAAATGTGCAGTTTGATTGTGTGATGAAAATTATTCTGTGACCATGACCCAGACTCTCAGGAAGTTTGGGGGATTATTGTGCATGACCCTCAAAACAAGGATAAAAGAATTGAGGTGCATCTGCAGGACACATTCCCAAGAGTTTCCAGTGTGTTTCCTGGCCTGTGGTCTCCCACATGTGGTCTACCTTCTCACCCCAGGGCCTAGAAGCTGTAAGGAACAGTAACGTATACAGGAAATAGTTGTAAAGAGATATCAAAAGAAATTAAAATGGCACTGTTCATTATAATCTTTTAGGGAAGGAGAGGAGGAAAGAAAAATGGAAACTGCCTGCTCTGAGATTTACCATATGCCAACTGAAAATTAATTTGCATATTCTAGTGATGATGATTAGAGAATTTGTTTGTGAATTCTTAGAGTCCTCATGAGAGAATCATCATAAACAAGTTTGTATGAGGAGCAAGTTTGTATGTTTCTATCTTGATTATAGGGTTTTGTTAGGTAGATACTGGGTAAGAGTATTCATTTGGGATCAAATCCTGGCTCTATCCCTTACACACTTACAAGGTGTGTAATGTAGTGCAAAATAGGTAATTTCTCAGACCATAAGTTTATTCCTCTGTAAACTTAGGTAATAATAATATGCACCTCAGGGAGTAACTTTACTAATTAAATCAATTAATACTTTCAGAGCACTAAGGACAGTGATTGGCACATAGTGAGTGCTGGATCAAGGTTTGTTAAAGAAAAATACATGTGTGTAAAACAAAAGTGGGCAATGGAGCTCAAATTAACACCACTCAATTAATCAATGTCCTGTTGCCCCTGTGAGACATTAGTTGGTTTCTTAACACTCTAAATAAATACTTATAGTAATTAGGCCACTGTCTTATTCATCCTTGCTCTCACCAAGAGAATTGTTTGCTTATCAACACTTGGTTATGTTAATTCTCTAGTCTATATATGATTATTTTTGTTTTGTTATTACACAACTAAATCTTAAAAGTAAACCTATTAAAAAGGCATTCAAAAAAT
Organism: Arctocebus calabarensis; assembly: GCA_963573935.1. NCBI lineage: Eukaryota > Metazoa > Chordata > Mammalia > Primates > Lorisidae > Arctocebus > Arctocebus calabarensis. Next base: position 61,149 of record CAUYON010123993.1, on the reverse strand, counting down.
AGTTTGTTTGTTTATTTTTTATTGAATCATAGCTGTGTACATTAGTTCAATCATGGGGTACAGTGTGCGGGCCCTCACATGCAATCTGATATATTTTCATCCATCTGTTTTTATGACAACTATGTCAAAGGCTTTGAAGAAACTTGATACAGTGGTTTTTAAAAAATTCCTTGTAGCTTTGTGCTTTGTCATCATCATAGACAAAAAGGTTTATCCCATGCACAGTTACTGCTAATGGAAAACTTTCCCCAATACTCTACCATGACAACTTGAAATATAGTCAGCTTTGGCAAGTTTTTTAATTTTTAATTTTTTATTAGTGGTGTATAATAGTTCTATATATTTATGGAGTACATGTGATGTTTTTAGACAAACATACAACATGTAATAGTCAAACTGGGTGATTGGGGTAGCTATTACCTCAAATATTGATCGTCTGTTTTGTTAGGAACATTTCAATTCCACTTGAAGCTGTTTTAAGATTTACAATAACCTACAGTTGACTATAGATACTTCATGGTGTTATTAAATATTAGACACAATGGAATATTATTCAGCCATAAAAAAGAATGAAATTCGGTCATTTGCAATGATATGGAGGGAACTGAAGAGCATTGGCGATTTTTGACAGTCAGTATGGAGACTAAATTAAAAAATTGCTGTGGGTTATGTAGTTATAAAGCAATGAAGAGATAGAGGGGGAAAAAACATAGAAATCTGGAAAGATTTAATGCTAAAACTTGTTTACCAAAAGTCTTCAAGTTCTGGCTTCACTTAATAGAAATTAAGCTGGAAATTGTAGACAATGCATTGTGGGTGTGGTTTGTGCAAGAAAGACATAAACATATACTTCAAGAGAATTGTTCATAATAGTAAGGCCTGGCTCTATCGCAAAAAGTTTAGCAAGTTAATGTACACTTATTATATTTTAAGCTAAAAGAGAACAATTACTATGGATTGTTTTGATTGGTTGTTTGCATAAATAAAAATTTCAGTGCTGGGTAAGTGGGTTTCTATCATACTTATGACCACTAGGCTTTGGAATACCTGCCCCAGGTTTGAGTCCAGGAGGTGCTGCTTACAAGCTATTGGAACTTGGGAAAGTAACTCCTTTAACTTCTCCAGGAGTCAAGTTTCTTACTCCTAAAACCAAGGTATTGATAGTATCCATGAAGTTATTGGGAGAATTTGACGTGAAAGCACTCAACCTAGTGCCCAGCACATGGTAAACACTGGCCACTGTCATTACTATGCTTTCCTGAATTCTGTTCATCACCTAATTTTGTGTCTTGCACATAGCTGTTACTGATTACTTGTTCTTTATTTGTAAGAAAATGAAAATTTATTCAGCAAATTAGTAGGCATACTAAGCATTTGTCAAACCCTAAGATATGAATTAAGTTATAGTTCACTGACCCCTTTGAGAAGCTTTTGCACTAGCTAGATGTTAAATTAGAAACTGCAATAAATTTAGCCATTATTGATCTTGTTTTGTGGCCAAGCACTAAGTATTTAAAAAAAAAAAAAGATATTGATGATGATAGATAAGGATTGAGCTGTTAGAGTTGAAGGATTTTGGGAAATATCTATCCTTTTGTTCAATAAACATTTATTTATCAGGCAAATAGAGTTGAGCTAGTCACTAAAATACGTAAAGTAATAACTTTGCCAATATGAAATATATCATATAACCCATATATCATGGGGAGCATAGATGAAGAAGAGAAATGACAGCAAATGCATATAAAGATATAAGCATGCAATGTATTTCTGAATACTTCTCCATCCTTACCTGTGCATAAAAAGGCTGACCATAAAACCACATGTGATTTTTGGGAGGTTAAGCTGTTCCAAGTTGATGAAAAAGCATGTGTTGTGGGTATAAACATGCATTTTAAGTAAGACCAAGATTGGAGTCCTTACTCTGCCCCTTATTAGCTGTTTGACACTGGGAAAGTTACTAAATCTACTAGAACTATAAGCTGTGGAGAGCAGTACCTGGCAGCATCACATCTCAGGAGGTGGCTGTTACTGTGACAGGTGAGAATCAATAGTATATTCAGGTTGCACGGCCAGTGCCAACATGTGTCCCCAGACCACAAGCAGCACACACTCTTTTTGAAAATCCTTGTAGACTTTCATGGAGTTGGCTCCACGTTATGCACCTGTGTTGGCCGACAGAGTCCACCTTTGGCAGGATGACTGTTCTTTTTCATCTGTCCCTTGTTTTAGTCACATGATATCTGTATGGTGTGTGGCTCAAGAAGTTAAACTCACTGAAAAACATCAACCCTGTATTTTCAAAGAAAATGTTTTAATGTTTTCGTTGTTTACATATTTGTTTATTCAGTTTTGTTCTATCTAGGGAATGTCAGGGGGGACTAGATATGGGGTTGCAGATTTCTTTAAACTTTCTGTCACTCCACAGAATAGGCACAATTTTGCACAGACCTTTAGCATAGTCAGCTCTTCTGCATACCTCCTCGATAATTATCTAGAATAATTGATGATCATTGAAAGTTGCTGAGCTCAAATTCTTACTCTGTGGATTAGCTATATTCTAGCACCAACTTTAAATATGTTGTTTTACCAACAGGGATGTCTAATAAATATGTATTGATTGATTTATTTTGCTGAGTGATTGAACTCCAAGGCCTCATGCAGGGTCCTTCTGCACAGCTGTGTAAACTCTATTGACTGAAACTGAAGCTTGCCACATTCCAGGAGTAATAAGGAACAAGTAAGCCAAGGACTGCATATCCACCAAACAGCCTGAACATCTTGCTGATATAAAACAGCTTTATAAGAATAAGAGCAGCACAATAAAAAATCAAAATCACTTAAAGGATTAAAAAAGGAATAGTAAAAGTACCAAAATATGTGTAACTATTAATATGTGGGGAGCAGGGAGAGAGAATGAGAGATAGAAAGAGAGAGAGAGAGGTCATTCTAAAATTGCAAATAGGAGTTAAGTGTAGTTTCATAAAGTCCCCATGGTTTCAGCTTCACCAGTGTAAAATTCCAAATCAACACCCTAGGAGGCTGATGTCCTTAAATTAGATCCCTAGACATGCTTCTGAGTTTAACAAGCGACCTTATTCCTTTAGACAAACACACTGGGAGAAGGAATGGCTCAGGAACAGCTAGTGTGAGACAACTTTATCTTTGCTCTGATCTATACCACATAGTCGTAACTGGAAGAAAACTGAGGGTCACATCTCATCATATTCATCTCTGATCATACTTGCTCTACAAAATAATTTTGGAAAAATAGCTTGAAGGTTAGAGTTCTCAGAAAATCGACTATTTTTCATTTCTGACCTGGAGATGATTAGCTATGTAGATAAATTGATTGTTTTCCCACCTCCTCTCCATCCAAAGCACTTTCCCATTTAGGTCTAAATTCATTTTTGGCACTTATATGCGACAGAAAGAAACAGAAATGGAAGTGTGTATGCTCTCTCTTGCCTAAGCCCAAATGAGCAAGATGAAGTGACAGAAAAGGGAGTACAACTCAGCTCGGCACTTGCTGAATGGCTAGTTTCTGCAAAAGTTTTGGCACAGAAGCTCGCAAAATGCTCTTTCCTTCTCTGACCAATTTTCTAGCTTTTTGGCTGCTTTTTAAAATTAGTCCCCAGCCAAAATCTTCAGATTGCTCTGTCTCTTACATAGAAGCAAAAGAAATTAACTTGCAGGAAAAAAGGGAAGGAGGAAGAGAAGGAAACGAGAAATTATTCTGATTGCCACGTTTTCACACAAGTTGTACAGAGCAGAGGAGCAGGTCCTTCTAACATCAATAAAGAAAGAAGCCTGATTCATTGTGCTTGTCCAAGGCCTTGGCCTTGCTTTATGGAAATCACAACCTGGATGATTTTGTGAGGTTTGGAATGTGGCCTTGTGAAAAACACACCTGTAAGTTGGGAAAAACTCCTACTATTCTTCTGAGCTGAGTCTGCACAAAGGCAGAAGCTGACATTGTGGAATTCAAATCATGCTCTGTTCCTTCTTCACTTTACATGCAGCGTGATTCAGGGTTCCTCGTTAGGGAAGCACAGAGGGTGTTTTGTTTTCACTTTCCCCCCAATTTATCCATTACTATTTTCCTGTCCTGTAGTCCATATGGAAGCACATGCAAGAAGTAGGCATTTTACTGGAAAAATATTTCAGCTCTGGAAATAAGATTTAAAAGTTTGTACTTCTCTTCCACGGATGGTGGCTAAAGTGTATTCACAGCTGAATTCAAGAAGACTCTTCATTCAAACAGATACACACATACACACACAAGTGACACCTGCAGCAGTTCCCAACTTTTTGGCACAAGAGACCATTTTTATGGAAGTCAAATTTTCTGTCCTACCTAGGGTAGGGGTGGGGGTTGTCATTAGAGTCTTATAGGAAACATACAACCTAGGTCCCCCTCACATGCAGTAGGGTTTGTGCTCCTATGAAAATCTAATGCCCCCACTGATGGGACAGGAGGTAGAACTCAGGGGGTGATGCAGTGATGGGGAACATCTGTAAATATAGGTGAAGCTTCATTGGCTCAGCTCCTGCTGTGTGGTGCTCTTTCTAACAGGCAAGAGGCCAGGAGTTGGGGTCCACAGGAGTGGAGAACATTTCCCATTCCTTTATCCCCCTCTCTAAGTTTCCGAGCTTCTTCCATGCACTCCTTCTTAAGCTTACATTACTTTCAGAGATCCTTGTTTGAGCATGCTCGGTGAACTAGGCTTTCTGACACCTCCCAGCAAAGCATAAAGTAAAATATGCTAAGGTGTCATTGTGTTTTGAATGGAAATGCCCATACATGCCAATATCCAGAAGGTAATTAATTAATTATAATGAAATGATGTAAGCAATAGAAAAATTAAAGTTTTGAGTATGCATGATATTCTTTAAAACATGGAGAAAGATGACTTTGACAAAATGAGTCTGGATGGAACACATCATGTATGTCTGTCTCCTCCAATGAGGAGTTTGCAGAGAGGTTGTTAGAAACAAAAACAGAAGATACTCTTGTAGTGATTGAAATGTTATTCCTTAATTTATTCACCACAAGATCAATCCTGTAACATCCTTGGTTTTTGTTAACTGTTATAAGTCAGGCACTAGATTCATCAGGACCAGGATGAGGGTGACCAGTGTGAAACGCCCCGCTCAAAATTTAGCAGTGATCTAAAGGAATTAGTCAAGAAATATAATATTTAAATACATTTTTTTAAAAATAATATAAATAATCAATGATGAATACAACATTAAATTATTAAATACAGACAGGATATGACAAGGCCAGAATTAGGGTGAGACAAATGAGGTCAACTTAAGTAAGTGCAAGATTGGATCCTGTTTTCATCCAAAACATTCATATTTTGTTCAATATGGAATTTTTTAATATTTATTTTAAAAAATATGGCATCAAAATATTACTTATATCCAGTACTGAGTTTTTCTGGTGCCCCTTTCAGTTTTTCTCTCAAAAAACTCAATGTTGGTGCCTTAATTATTTCACCCTAATGTGAACTCCACTCTGAAACCCTTTTCCTGAATTCTACTCCCCAGGACCAAGGGTCACAAGAGACCTCCTCTACTGTAGAGCATTGTGGGTTATAAGGAATATAACAGCCAAAAGGGTCACATCCTCTGATTGCCATTCTTATCAGATTTTTTTTCTGAATTCCTCAGGTCAAGTTCAATGTAAATCAAAAAACTGTTTCTACAGTAAAGAAAATTCTGTCTTCAGCTGTAGAGGAAAGTTCTGCTTCAGACTATGGTCTTAATATAGCCTTAAATATACCACATACTTCACAGCATGTGTCTTGATTTTGAACGAGGAAAATGTATGCTATACTCAGACCTTCTAATTCTTATACAAGGGACATTAAGATGTATTTTTACAAACTTAGGTCCTTATACACTAGATGTGTGCTTTCGCTTCAACAGCCTGAGGTGAGGAGCAGAGTGAGGCTGATTCGTGTTCAGCACTCACTCTGCATTGGACAGTCATCTGCCGGAGTTCCCATGCCTCCTCATCCCAAATTCTAAAGAACCGTCCCCACCACTGGCCATGTGAACAACCGCATACACACTAACACTAAATCATGAACTAATTTCAAAATATAGCTGTAAAATGCAGCTCTGCTTTTACAAATTGGAATTTTAAACATTATATCTCCAAACGAAGGTATTATAATAAATGACTTTTCAGAAAGTGTCCAGCTCTATCATTCTACTTTTAATATAGAATCTCTTAGGTATCCCAGCTATTTATGGTTGTATGTTCTCCCTACTTTCTTGCAAGAATTTTGTCATTAAAAAAGAGCAGATTTTACATAGGTCTGACTAATCATAGCTGGGGAAGCTTCCTATGAAGTATGTATTATTAACTAAGCACATTATGTTCCAATAAGAGTTTGCTTAGCAAATTAAGGCTTTGGGTTTAAGGACTATTACGTTAATGTCAGAGAAAACTCCATGAAGGACAGATAAGTGCATTGATCCAGATGCATATTGAAACTCAGTGTCCCTTCTTCAATCTAAAAAGATAAAGAAACAATCTTGGCAAATGGCCCATTACTAAAAATAGTCTGTGCATTTCCTCCTTTTCTCCTAATTGTTTTTGCTAATACTACCAATTTAATAAAACTATTAGAATTCCTATTTCTAGCACTGGTGATCCTATGATTCTGTAAAGCGTAATTTAAACTTCAAAAGTAAAGTCACTTAATTTGAGCTTTAACCTTTCCTAAATTATTTTTGTCAGAATTAAAACCATCAGGGTATGCCCTACAACTTGTGACTTTATAAATGCAGGCTTATGTAAATAAGGAAAACTCTACTGAGGTGGCATGTGGCTACTGCTTGCATGCATATAATGCAAACTCATCATGAGGGCTCTATTATTTGTCTCAGAACAAAGCATTTCTCTTTTCCTTCTAGATAAAATAAAAAGACACATAGAGATGACCCATTTGGAAGTAGAAGATGCATACACTCCAGAGTCAGCCCCAATACTCCAGGGACCTAGAGTTCTCAGAGCACAGCAGTGTGTGCTCACTATACTTTTTTAGTTACTTAACTTGGGCTCCTTCACACCTATGAGGGGAAAATTGCCAAAGAGCAGAGAATTAGCAACTGGCCATGAGTAAGAAAGTTACTAGATTCCTAAGCACAGTACAATTTCTATTACACCTGAGTTATATGGCTGCAGAGGGAAATAGACACATGTCCGGTATACCAATGTCTGAAATATGCTATCATTTTTAACATTTATAAGATCTCTTTACTTAAGAAAAAAATTGCCAGTGTATTGCAATCCAAAGGGAAGCTAATAATCTATAAAATCTGGCACATTAAATAATGGGAACTGGCAGGTGTGCTTGGTATTTCCTGGGATTTACTTTTCCAAAAATCTTTTCAAGGAATAACCTTCCCTAAGTTGATCTCTTTCCTCTCTTGTTGATGAGAGGATATTCAGTTGGAAGTACCATCCTAGCTTGGCATAGTGAGTTCTCAGTTTTGTCTTTACTACCTGAAGCCTATGAGAAGGTGACACCTTCTTTTCTAATTTCAGTTGCATACAGGGGTGCCACTGTGTGATGATGTACGAGAGGACTCCATTCCCCTCTTCATTAATATTTTAACTGAAATAGCAAAATCCTCTAGGAAAAGGTTTTAATTTTTCAATCTGATATTCTGACCATAAAAATAGAAACTATACTATTAAAAGATATTAGTAACTAAAAGCTATTAGAATAATCAGCTTACCTACCACCTGAATTGTCTGTCTTGGAGAGTTCTGCTGAAGCTTTTATTCTGAGATATTTTAATCAAAGTCCAATAATCTCTTCAATGTCTAAGACTATAAATTGGTTAAAAGTCCTCTCATTTGACAAAGAAAGGTTAAATATAAATGGCTCCTCTAGGTATGTATATGTCATCTCCTTTTAAGATTTGTATCACGTATTAATATTATTTTCTCAGATGAAAAGTGTAGAATCCAATTTGCAAATCAGTTTTTACTGTGAGATTTCAGTCAAATAAGTATCTGCAACCCTGTGTTATTTTCATAAAACAGGTACAATAATATTTACCTCAGCATTTATTATAAGTAGAAAGAAACGAGCAGTGAATAAAAGTTAAAAACTATCACTCACCTTTAATTTTTTTTCGCTTGCAGCCAGGTACAGTGGCTCATGCCTATAATCCTAGCACTCTGGGGGGCTGAAGTGGGTGGATTACCTAAACTCAGGAGTTCAAGAGCAGCCCGAGCTAGAGCAAGACCTCATCTCTAAAAAAAAAAAGAAAAAGAGCTGAGCATTGAGAGGGATGCCTATAGTCCCAGCTGTTTGGGAGGCTGAGGCAAGAGAATCACTTAAGCCCAAGAGTTGAGATTGCTGTGAGCTGTGATGACACAGCACTCTACCAAGGGGGACAAAGTAAGACTCTGTCTCAAAAAAAAATTAATTTTTCCTTTAAGCTGATGTTTTAAAAATGTATCACATCATCTCAAGGAAAGGCAAAGGATATAACTATAGCAAGTCTGTCAGCCATAGTATTCTCAGAAAAACACAAATGCTCTGAGTATTTCCAGGCAAAGTGAGTTTAATACAAGATGTTGGTAACAAAGCTTTTGGTTGGCTGGAAGAATAAAGGAGAAATAGAGTCCAGAAATAAGCATTTGCTCTTGAGGTTACTATCAATGCTGTAGGAATTCATAGTCATCTGTCATTTGCATTACTGTCTCTCACTATTCCAAGATATAAAGACAGTGCCGGAGGTTACAGTGACCTTTGGTCACCTGCAAGTATTGGCAACTGCCTCTGATGGATACAGAAGCACAAACATATCCTCTTTTTGTGTCCTTGCAGCCCCACAGAAATGCTTCCTCCTGGCAGAACTTAATAGGAACCAGCACTAAGAGAGTTTGAGGAATGCAGTCTCCAGGCTTCCAGCTGCTTCAATACAGAGAAGAGCACAGAGTGGAGGGGAGAATGGCTGAATGCCAGCAGACAGTATCCAGAAGAATAAATAATCATGTTAGTGACCCCTGGAGTATCTGGCAATAATTCTGGTTCAAAAGGATGGACTATGATTACTTCTCCTCCCTTACAAAATGCTATGGAAATGTCACAAAAGATATAATGGACCTGAAAATGAGAAAGGAATCTGTTATCATTAATTTGTTGTGTCTTCTTGACTAGGCCTCTGATTAAACATTATTTTCTGTGTGCTTAGTAGGGCATTTTTTGGTGAGATTAACATTTGAATTAGTAGATGGTAAAGCAGGTTGCCATCTTCATCTTGGTTAGCTTCTACTAATCAGTTGAAAGGCCAACTAGAACAATGGAGTGAGAGAGAATTTGTTTGAGAATCACTTCATTCTGGTCAAGGGAACAATACAATAAGAGGACATTTCGATTCTAAATATTTATGCAACTAGCGTATTGCAAAAATCTTGCAGCATATTAAATGGTGCCAGATTTATAAAATAGACCTTGATTGAGCAACATGATATCCCATAACACCAAAATAGCAGGGGACTTTAACACCCCTTTGATTGAAATGGACAGATCTTTTAAACAGAAACCAAACAAATATATAAGGGACTCAAGTGCAACTCTAGAACAAATGGATTTAATAGACATATACAGAACACACCATTCCCAGACTAAGATATATATTCTTTTCATCAATCCATGGAACATACTTCAAAATAGATCATATCCTAGGTAGGAAACACATCAAACCTCAACAAAATCAAAAGAATTGAAATTATACCTTCTGTTTTCTCAGACCACAAGGCAATTAACTCTACTCCAACAAAATTTTTATCCCCACATTCATTCAACTTTATGCTGAATGATAGTTGAGTCAAGGAAGAGATAAAGGAGGAAATTGTTAAATTCCTCAAACATAAGAAAGGAATTGTGAAATTCCTCAAACATTGTCCTCAACAATGAACACACAAGTTACCAAAAAATGTGGGATACTGCAAAAGTAGTCTTAAGAGGGAAGTTTATCACATTAGATACCTACATCCAAAAAACAACAAAACAAGCTAATGACTCACCTTAAGGGAATGGAAAATGAAGAACAATCTAGTCCCAAACTTAACAGAATAAAAGAAATAACCAAAATTAAATCAGAAATAGTGGAAATTGAAAGCAAAAGAATCATTCAGAAAATTAATGAGATGAAAAATCGGTTATATGAAAAGGTAAATAAAATCAACAAATTTTGGTCCAGATTAACTAGAAACAGAAAAGTAAAATTTCTAATAATCTCAATCAGAAATAGAAAAGGGTAAATAATATCAGATACCACAGAGATACAAGAGATTATTTCTCATTACTATAAAAAACTCCATGCCCAGAAATTTGACAATGTGAAGGAAATGTACCAATACCTGGAATTATGCCATCTCCCTAGACCTAACCAGAAAAAAATAGATCTCCTAAATGGACCAATATCAAGCACTCAGATCAAAGAAACAATTAAAACTCTTCCAACAAAACAAAGTCCTCGACCCCATGGCTTTACACCAGAATTCTATCAAACCTTCAAAAAAGAGCTTGTACCTATACTGCAGAAACTATTCCAAAACATTAATAAGGAAAGAACTTTCTCCAAAAACATTCTACAAAACAAACATCACCCTGATACCAAAACCAAATGACCCAACCAAAAAGGAAAAATACAAACCAATTTCACTAAAGAATATAGATGCAAAAAAACTCAATAAAATCTTAGCCAATAGATTATAGCTACACATTAAAAAAGTTATACAGCGCAATCAAGTAGGCTTCATCCCAGGGATGCAAGGCTGGTTTAACATATGTGAATCCCTAAATGCAATTCACCATATCAATAAAAGCAAAAACAAAGATCATATGATCCTCTCAATATATGCAGAAAAAGCATTTGATAAAATTCAGCATCCTTTCCTAACAAGAACACTTAAGAATGTAGGTATAAATGGAACTTTTTTCTAAAACTGATTTAAGCCATCTATGGCAAACCCACAGCTAATACCGTACTGAATGGAATAAAACTGAAAGCTTTTCCACTTATAACTGGAACAAGACAAGGATGTCCTCTTATCATCATTACTACTCAACAAGATGCTGGAAGTTCTAGCCAATGCAATCAGGCAAAAAAAGGATACAAAGAGTATTCAAATGCGGAAGAGGTCAAAGTCACTTGTTGCTGATGATATGATCTTACACATACAGAACCCCAGAGACTCAACCATAGGACTCCTGAAAGTGATCAAGAAACACAACATCTCAGGACATAAAATCAATGTCCACAAATCAGTATCCTTTGTATACGCCAATAACAGCAAAGTTGAGAAGCTAATCAAAGACACAATTCCCTTCACAGTAGTGTCAAAGAAAATGAAATACCTAGCAATATGCCTAAAAAAAATAGGTGATAGACCTCTAGAAAGAGAATTATAAAATTCTAAGAAAGGAAATAGCAGAAGATATTAACAAATGGAAGAAGATACCATGCTCTTGGTTGGGAAGAATCAACATTGTTAAAATGTCTATACTACTCAAAGCAATCTATAGATTTAATGCAATCCCCATTAAAATACCAACTTCATAAGTTGAAGAACTAGACAAAATAGTTCTTTGTTTTGTATGGAACCAGAAAGAAAACCATATAGCCAATACCTATCATTTGACCCCACAATCCCATTAGTAGGAATCTAAACCAAAAGAAAAAAAAAATTAAGCAGCACCTGTGGTTCACTGAGTAGGGCATTGGCCCCATATACTGAGGGTGGTGGGTTTGAACCCAGCCCCGGCCAAACTGCAACAACAAAAAAATAGCTGGGTATTGTGGCAGGCACCTATAGTCCCAGCTACTCACAAGGCTCAAACATTTTGTGGAAACCCAAAACCTGAAGGTTGCTGTGAGCTGTGATGCCACAGCACTATACCAAGGGCAGCAAAGTGAAACTCTGTCTCTAATAGATAAATAAATAGAAAAATAAATTTACCATAAGAATATTTGCACTAGATTGTTTATTGCACCTCAATTTACAATGGGCAAGATGTGGAAACAAGCAAATATCCAATATACTCAATAAAAACAAAGCTGAAGGTATTACTCAATAAACTTCAGGCTATATTACAAGTCCACAGTGATCAAAACAGCATGGTATTGGCATAAAAATAGAGACAAAGACAGATGGAACGGAATAGAAAACCAAGAGATGAAACCAGTCTCTTATTGCCATCTGATCTTCAATAAACCAAACAAAAGTATACCCTGGAGAAAAGAACCCCTAATCAATAAATGGTTCTGGGAGAACTGGAAAACCACATGTAAAAGACTGAAATTTGACCCATATTTTTCACCACTTGCAAAAATTGATTCAAGATGGATAAAAGATTTAAACTAAGACAGGAAATGATAAAAATCCTAGAAGAAAGTGTGGGAAACATTTTTGAGGAGGTCAGACTTGGGAAACATTTTATGAAGAAGATTTCAGCAGCAATCACAACAACAACAAAAATAAACAAATAGGACTTAATCAAACTGAAATGCTTTAGCACAGCTAAGGACACCACAATGAAAACAGACAGGCTTCAGAATGTGAAAAAATATTTATGAATATTCATAAAAAATATTTATAAGTCTTATGAATATGACAACGGTTTGATAACTAGGATCTACAGAGAACTCAAATTAATCAACAAGAAAAGAGCAAATAATCCCATCTCTCACTGGGCAAAGAGCATGAACAGAACCTTCTCTGAGGAAGACAGATGAATGCCTAACAAACATGAATAATTGCTCATTGTCCCTAATCATTAGAGAAATGCAAATTGAAACCATCTTGAGATATCATCTAACACCAGTAAGATTGGCCCACATCACAAAGTTCCTGAGTTGCAGATGGTGGTGTGGATGTGGCAAGAGTATACTTTTACACTGCTGGTGGGACTGCAAATTAATACAACCTTTTTGAAAGGAAGTATAGAGACACCTCAAAGAACTCAAATTAGACCTCCCATTTGACCCCATAATCCCATTAGTAGGCATCCACCCAAAAGAAAAAAAAAAACATTTACCATAAGGACACTTGCACTAGATTGTTTATTGCAGCTCAATTTATAATGGGCAGGATGTGGCAACAAACTAAATGCCCATTAATCCATTAACTCAGGAAAGGATTAACAAACTGTGGCATATGGATACTATGAAATACTATTAGGCCATAAAAAAGATAGTGACTTTACATCTTTTGTATTAACGTGGATGGAGTTGAAACACATTCTTCTAAAAGCAAATATCCAATATATTCAATATTAATATGAAACCAGTAATTGATCAAATTCATGCATACAGAGAAGTAAAACTTAATTCCATTCAAGTTGGGGGAGGGAGGAATAAGGGAGGTGGGAGAGGGGAGGAAGAGGATTGGTGTGCTCCCACTTAATGGGCAAATGTAAGGGTGTATAACACACCCTTTGGGTGCAGGACACAACTACAAAATGGACTTTACCTAACAAATTGAAGTATTGTGACCTGGTTGTGCCCTCACATTAACCTGAAATTTTAAAAAAAGGAAGAGAGACAGAATTGCCTCTCTCTGTCTAACTATTTTGGGACTGTGACATAGGTTTTTCCCTGTTTTAGGACTCAGAGTTGGACTGGGAATGAAACTTACACCATCTTCCCTCCTGTGTCTCCAAGTTGCTGACTGCAGATGTTGGCACTTCTCAGCCTCTATAATCACATAAACCAATTCCACTGTATATATGTAATATTGTATATGCAATATGTATATTCTATGTTGTATTGGTTCTCTTTCTCTGGAAAACCCAGGCTAATACAAGGCCTATCAGCAGATTAGAAATTTTGGTAAGTACCTAGAAGAAAGAATGTAGGTAGAACCATACTGATGAATAGATCCAAGTTAGTCATGCTAGAAGAGGCCAGCAGGGTCAGCTGATGCCAAAGCCAGAAATCAGGGATGGGCTGTAATCAGGACAATTGCTAATGAAGAGTCCCAATAGTTTGGGGAAATTGTTCTTTACCAAAGGAAACAAAATGTTGTTCAAAAAAGGTATAGCCCATATATAAAGCTAAATAAAATTTGGCATGACTTCATACCAATTACAGGGCATATAACAAGAAACTTTCTGTTTGACTTTTGAAACTTAGAACACCAGACCACATTTCTTTTTCTATGCATATAAACACACTATTCAGTTCTAACAATACAAACATACTGTAAAGACAATTTACCAGTTTTCAATCAATTTAAAACAGAAAACTACATTACAGTTACAGACAAGAATACATAAAATAAATTTCAGTGATGGAAAAGTTGAGAGGAAGAGATGAAGAGAAGCAGGAAAAAATACTTTTAAAAAGTTTTGTCATTTAAAATATTTTAACATTCTTTTGCTATTTGACATTTTTATTCTATGCACCTACTATAATTTTAGAGTAAAAACAAATGGATCTAAGTGAACATTTCCTGTCAGTGGAAAGGTGGGGAAGGCTCTGCCTAGAAGAAGCCTCCTTCTACGCAGCTCAGTGCTTAGCTGAAGTGATTTTAGGAGGCACAGCAGCTACAAGTGTGAACTGATGACATGGGAAAATGCCACTGCCCAGTGAAATGGAACCAATGGCATAGGTGCTGCCAGGTGCACTGTAAAACCTTTACTAGAGAGTTAGCTGTTAAAACAGTGAAAAGTTTTCAGGCTACTTTAACACTTTTTCTTTCTCTTCTCAATGTTTAACTATAACACTTAAACTAAAAAAAAAAAAAGGTATTGGAAAGATTAACACGAAATTTCCTCAATGTGAACTACTCCTCAGCTCCTAGCAGAGAAACATCACCATCCATCCATCTGTCCATTGATCAAAGTCGTTATGCTTGACAAGGTTACATGGTCAAGGAGTCAATTGGATTTTATGCAACCTAATAAGTCAAGTTGGTAGCACTTTCCTCACTTAGAGTTGAGCCTAATTTGGAGGAAATTTCCCTTATATTTTGTATAAGTCTCCATTGAAAAGGGTATTTGAAATGAAGTCCTAACTTCTGCACCATAGGAAGTAGATTTTAATGCACACTAAAGATTGTAGCAATTGGACCCTGCTTCTGCCAGTCCCTAGGACCTTGTAATAGCTCAGATCCCTAAGATAGTAACTTCTTAACTAAACTAAAACTTAAGAAAATTATAAGCAATCACACTCAAGTCCAGAATTGCCATGAAGCCCAAAAGTCAGGGTCAAAATGTTAGGGCTTATATGGCAAGTCAAGGTATCCTTTTAAATCATCTTTTTATTTTTATTTCCTTCTGCTTTTTTTAAGTTAAACCTTGGTTCAGCACGTTCTTTGATACTTTATAGTTCATTAGATTGTTCATAATCTTGATTGGCAAAACTATTCTTTATCCCTTCCTTAAGATAAAAGACCATTACCTCAAGTCTCAACAAATTACTTTTCGCTAAATGCTTATCATTTAGCTTTAAACTAAGACTCAGAGATCAGAGCTCCCATTTTGAGTGGATTCTACTTGTCTGAAGTTCTCACACAAGTTTCTAAAGCCATTAACAAAACCAGAGTGGTCAAGGGTCAAGGAAGGCTTGGAAATTCATATACCCTTTTGAAAACTGAAGCCTTTCTCTTTGTAAATGAAACAGACCAAAGCACAGCTAAAGAAAAACAATCTAACTGTCTGTGTGTGGAGAATGTCCAACTTCTGAGATGCTTGGTGTTCCCACATGGTCAAGATTAATGTCAGGCCATTCTGATTGGATTCTCCCATCCCCATGGGTGGAAGTGGGTTTGGAAATGTGTTGCATGAAGAAATTTCCCAGTGTATCACAGTTACCAAGCCAGCTGTGCAAAGTCGTTTTTACCCGGATACAGCAGAAATATTACAGATTTCCAACAGGCTTAACTATCGCATGTATCTTGTGAGCAGTGGGATCTGGGCCAAACTACAGAAAATATGGCAAGTTTTCTGGACAGTGGAAAAGGATGCTCTTGTGTATCATAAAGAACTTTTTACTTAGAGATTCAAAAGTTTGAACTTCAAGACAGCACGAACAGAAAACTCTTGGTCATTGTTATTTATCAGAATATACAGAGCAATAAAAATTAACCACAATGCTTAGAGAATTGAGGGTTTGGGTTTCCCTCTAATTTAATTTTCTGGTTCACTTGGGATTAAACAAACAAAGAAAAACACTTTACTTATTTAAACTTTGGAGAAAGGAAGAAAATAAACTCAATTTATTAAATATTTTGGCAGATATTTTTCCAGAATTTTTTTTAAAAACGTTATTTATCTTTAATATAAGCCTAAAAGTCTGCATTGTTTTTACAATTTTTATAGAGGAGAACCTCTGAAGAGTAAAATAAATTGTTCAAATCCACAAACTCAGTATTTGGAAAATGCAAATTGAAACTCAATTTAGTGTGCCTGTAAAAAAGTGGGTCCGCTGAATATTTTTGCAACATGAACTTTTATTTCCTTATACATGTAGATTTAAGATGAACATACTTGAATTTTTCTTGAATCACTATTTTTGAGCATCTGTTAAATGTTAATCTCTGAGCTCACTGTGAAAGATGGAAAGGTGAATTCTATGTAATAATGAGTTTGAGAAAGTTTCATCAGAATAGTTACTTCTTAGTAACAAACACATAGACTAGAATAGAGTCTTTATTTCCATGAAATAGTTGTTTTACGGTACGATGGGGACAAGATAGTGGACACTGCTACTAATAACTGCAAGTGGGTAGGCGCATCACAACAGGCTCAGCGAGGGGGTTCCATTGAGATTATTAGTGAGCAAGGCCCCGCAGCTGGGGACAGCACATGCGGTGGTAAAGAGCCATTAGAACCAAGGGGACACAACGGACACTGATGCAAAGTGAGCCTAAGAATGAAAGGACAGAGCCACGGCACCCATGAGATATGAGGTAGTCTGACCTGTACTTGGGGGAGGGGGACACTGTGTCTGACCTGTACTTGGGGGAGGGGGACACTGTGAAAGAAAGG
Organism: Arctocebus calabarensis; assembly: GCA_963573935.1. NCBI lineage: Eukaryota > Metazoa > Chordata > Mammalia > Primates > Lorisidae > Arctocebus > Arctocebus calabarensis. The sequence continues at coordinate 44,113 of CAUYON010123993.1, read as the reverse complement.
GGAAAGACATTAGATTCGTGCTTTAAAATGATCTCTTCAAAACGGAGGGGAATAATTCAAAGTTCCTTAAGAAGGACACTCAGAAAAAAACTGGTGAAAGATTCCAAGCCTGAGGGAACCAAAGGCTCCTGGTTTAAATGAGGACGTTGCACATTTTGGAATCATATGTAGGAGTCTCAGTTGTCTTTGGAAAATGCTATACAGGTGTAGAAGAAAGATGATACTGAATTGCATCTCATTATCTCCTGGGCATACTCTAAAAATTAAATTTTTAAAAAGTCTGTTAGTGATTGAGGTATATCTGATATTTGCTTTCCTAAGAAGTAAGGAGCATAGAAAAACTGTTAGTGTTTTCCTAACTATCAATAAAGGTTTTACTGTGTATTTCCAAATGTTCCAAATGTTTCTCTTGATATTAACAGCCAAATTCCCTACAAAAGTGGGTCTTTCCCTTTATCTGAAATGTGTCCCTAATAGGATGAATGGTTACAACAGGATTTCTAGCAAGAAATCCCCAAAGTGTGTCACAACTTGGTATTTCTTTGAAGACATTTTTACTTGTCATGTGAATTTCTTACTGTGCTCCATAGTACCATCACTTTAAAAATTATAAAATACTATGGTAAGTTCTTTACTTTCTTCTCTAAATCATCAAATACATTTGAAATGTCAGGAAAATATATACCAGGTGAATTCTTGTCCCTTTTGGGGCATAACCCCAGAAGCAAGAACAGTTTGCTTACAGACTCTGATACTGCTCTATTTTTTTCTTTTTTCTTTTTTTTTTTTTGAGACAGAGTCTCTCTGTGTCACCCTCGGTCAAGTGTCCTGGTGTCATAGCTCACAGCAACCTCAAACACTTGGGCTTAAATTTTTCTCTTGCCTCAGCCTCCTGAGTAGCTGGGACTACCACAACACCTGGCTATTTTTAGCAACAAGGTCTCTCTCTGGCTCAGGATGGTCTCGGACTGGTGAGCTCAGGCAATCCACTTGCTTGGCCTCCCAAGGGCTAGGCCTACAGGTGTGAGGCACCACACCCGGCCCTCTGATACTATTTTATTTTGTTACCCAAGGAGAACTTAGGCAAGTAACAGCTGAGTCCTCGTGTGCTGTGTTGACACAACATAGAGACTCACCTCAAACCTTAATATTCACAGCAATCACATTAGTTGTTAAAAAGAAAAGTCAGGCCTCAGCGCCTGTGGCTCAGCGGGCTAAGGCACCAGCCACATACACCTGAGCTGGCAGGTTCGAATCCAGCCCGGGGACCGCCAAACAACAATGATGGCTGCAACCAATAAATGGCCGGGCGTTGTGGCGGGCGACTGTAGTCCCAGCTACTTGGGAGGCGGAGGCAGGAGACTCACTTGAGCCCAGGAATTGGAGGTTGCTGTGAGCTGTGATGCAAGGGCACTCTATCCAGGGTGACAGCTTGAGGCTCTGTCTCAAAAAAAAAAAAAAAAAGAAAAGTCAGATTCCCAGGATTCATCCATTGTGGTTATTTTAATTTAATGTGTCTGTGGAAAAAAACATTGAAAACAGAACAGAAACGTAAGTGGCTCTGTCAGTGTTCTGTAGTCCGTACCCTGAGAAACTCAGCATCAGTGGAACTCAAGGCTGTGGACAACACCACATGATCTGTAATCCCTGTTATCTTCCACTACTTTGTCTAACACCTCCCCTGCAGCTGTCTAGACCTCTGTCTGCAGCAGCTCACTCAACACAAATGGACCCCCCAGTAAAGAAGCCAGAAACTTGGTGTCCTCGGGACTGTGAGCATTAATACCCTCAGACTAGAGCCACCAGACAGTGGAGCTGTAGTATATTATCCAAGAATATTTTTAAAACATACAAAAGTATATATTATAAAATAGTGCTGAAATGAAAAAGGCAAAAACAATGAAAGAGTAAAGCAACCTAAAAATACTTATGAGGTACCTCTGAAAACCTGTTAGGCTGAGCCTTTCAGAATTATTTCAATCATTTAAGGAGTGTGAAGGGAACTAATAGTTGTTGAACACCCACTGTCTGTCAGATAGAATCCGTAATGAGGTATGAACATTTTTACATTTTTGCAAAGAGAAGACAAAGGCTCCTTGAGGTAAGTTAAATATAAAGTTGAATGAGAGAGTACTGGAACTCTTCCAAACTTATTATTAGGCTTTCATAAGAAGCACTGAAACCTGCTTATAATGCTGAACTTGGCAACACTCACTTCCTCAGGGGCTGTCTATTCATATCTCCTAACCACAGCTTAGAACTCTGAAACAAAGTCACCTCATACTTATATATCAAAGGTGAGGTGGCAGACACCTGAAGCTCCCCATTCACCACTGGATATGCTAACAGGGTCTCAGAAGAGTAGGACACCATGCCACTCTCTCACATCACTTTGCTTGGCCTCAACTGGGACGATCATACACCCTTCACCTGCAGGTACCATCCTCCATCAGGCCTAATGTCCTCCCTCGTGTTCAGGAACCACAGGTGCAAACACATCACTTCAGCCCTAGAGCGTCAGGGAAAGGTCACTGGTTCTAGGAGATGATCACCAACTAGGTATTAGGATACCAATCAGCTTTCAAAGTGGACCTGGAGAATTGGTTAAGTGCGTATTTTTGTGCCAAATTCTCAAACCATGTCAATCTTAAAATAGGCAGAAACAGAAATAAAAGTTGGCATCTATTAAATGTCTTCTCTCTACATCAACAAACAGACTTGTGCACAAAGGTCTTCAAGAGAACATTCAGAGGAATGCACCCTTGGCTTTCTGAGCATTGTACTAAGTCCAGTGGTGAGAAAAATCTCAAGACCTAGTAGGCAGAGACTACATCTTCAAAAGCCCTAGCAATTTAAGTGGTTTTATTCTCAACAACATTCTCAGCCCCAGAGGTATTTGCTCAGATTTACTAAAATGGCAAGTTGGGAAATGCCAAAGAAATGTCTAATTGGTCACGCCCAAATGCAGTGACTTCCTGCTGTGGTAGTAAAATCTTGCTATTACATGACTACAGCGCCTTGTAGGTCAGGAACACACTTGGTTTCAAGTCACTCAAGTGATGGAACCTTTCAGCAAAACTGACAGGCAGAGCTGCACTGCTGAGTGCGTTTCCTTCTAGGGCCCTCTGGCTGCTGGCAGGGAAATGTTTGATGCTCGTCACATCCATTACCCTTATTTCAGAAAGGAGATGTGGTAGCTACCCTCTCACTGGCTAGTCTCAGTCCCCTCGTCTCATACCACCACTGTCCATCATTTGGGCATGAAAAGTCTTCAGGGAAATGGGGAATGGTTGTTTCACACTAGCATTTTACCGTACTTCAGAATCAATTATAGTTTGAAACGGAGTGTAGAGTTTTCTTAGTTTCTGAAATACTCTGTTGGGTTTTGCTGAGCTAAGTGGAAATATTTCAGTCCTGTAATGTCAAAGGAATGAAGAAAAACAAAATCTACCAATTGTTCACTCCACCATAGGAGGGACTTTGAGTAAATACGAGGGTTTCATGGCAATCTCACGCACACAGCCCTAAGCCCAGAGAGCTTTGGAGCAGGTTTGCCATATACAGAAACCCTTGTTCTAGGAGTAGCAAGGTGACCATGAACAAGTCAGTGAAACCACTTCAAACACATTTTTCTATGATCATTTCCAAGATACTGGTGAAGTGTTGTGTATTGGAAAGAAAATAGGACCAAGAATAAGAATAAAATAATAATAATTTGCATATATCCCACTCCATCGACTGTTCTCAATAGTTTTATGCTGCAGATTTCAACGTACCTATTGTACAGATGAGGAAACAGACTTGGAGGTGTTGAGGATGCACATCTAATGGGTAGCAGAGCGGAGATTCAAATCCATGTCTGCTTACTCTGAAGTCCACTGCACTTTACAACTTGGGCCAGGATCATAAAACAGTTGCGAGGCTGTGGCCCCATCCCCTTCCTTCCCTGGATCTTAAACTTCTTTTATGCTGTTCCCTGAAGGAACTTAAAGAAGGCTTAACTCAAGCCTGTCAAGTGTGGAGAGGGTGAATGAGGAGTAAAGGAGAAACGCTTGGTCCTCACCCCCCTCACTTCCTGCCTCTGCTTCAGAACCATTCATCTATCAGATATTTAACATTGTTCTTCTTAATGAGATTTTGGGGAGAAAAGTAGTACCAATACTTTAACAAAGGAAGGAAGGGAAGAAGAAAAGGGGGGATAAAAAAGGAAACGAAGAATGAAAGAGAAGGAATAAAAGAAAATTGAAAACCACACTTGACCTTTTTATGGCATCTCTTAGGATTGTGAGAACTTTACCTCTCTTCAGTGGGACTAATGTAGAAGAGACTGCACGTTGAGAAACCATTGTATAAAGCAGTTCATAAACTACATTTCCTCTGTCAACGTGTATGCTGCAGTTTTCAAATATCAGTGGCTTACAGTAAATAATGTTTATTTCTCTCATATCACCAATGTTTGTCCTACACAGATTTGGCACTGATTATGTGCCACCTTGTCTTCATTCTAGAACCCAAATTGAAGAAGGAGTTACTATCCAGGACATCCAGTTTTATACCAGGAAAAAAAGACAGGGAGCAATAGAAAATCCAGGACCTACCACTGAAGCCTCTGTGCACCAGTGATTTACATAATCCTACTCTCATTTCATTACCTAAAACAAGTCACGTGGCCAAGCCGGATAGCCACGTATAGAAAGAAATTATCTTCCTATATGCAGTGACAGCAAATAATCGGGAACTATAATGTTCTTCATATTTTTCCATTCTACCCTCTGGTCACAAAGTTTTGTTTATGTTTCTTCCTTAAATAATATATACTCTCTTCTCCCCCCATCACCAAAAAGAGACTACAAATGTGATATAATCAGAGCATCAGATTCAAAGGCCAAAATTTTAGGATGTCATCTACATCAGGCCCCAGTGCGGGTCTTTTTGATCAAGAGACTTATGAATTTAAAATAAAAATTTAGTAGAATGACCTCTCTTCCTCCATCACACATACACGGTATTTAAATAAGGAGAAAGCTAACCATAATAAATAGTGCCATGAAAAGGAGGAAGATGAGGCTGTGCGTGGTGGGCCTAAAATTCCAGTACTTTGGGAGGTTGAGGTGGGAGGATCCCTTGAGGTCAGGGGTCTGAGATCAGTCTGGGCAAAAAAGCAAGACTTCCTCTTTACAAAATATAAAAAATTATCTGACTGTGGTGTCACATGCCTATAGTCCTAGATATTTGGGAGACTGAGGTTGGAAGAGCCCTTAAGGCCAGAAGTTCAAGGTTGCAGTGAGCTGTGACAAGGTCACTGCACTCCAGCCTGGGTGACAGAGTGAGCCCTGGGTTTAACAAAAAAGAATGAAAAGTGAGAAGCACATAGCAGTCACTGGAAATTTTCAGTAATTTCATCCAACATTGCAAGAGCCTTCCTCTGGGGTTTAAGGAATGTTTCTTGATTGAGCTCTGGTTTTGCTCCTGGGAGTTGCTGCTACATTATGAACTCTTGACTCACCCTGCGCTCCGAGAGGGCTTTTCTGCCCCATGTTCCTTTCTGGCCCCACCTGAAGACAGTATTGGTAATGTGCCTTTTATGAGGTTTTGTAGCTTTCTTAGCCTCTTCCTGCTATAGGAATTTCAGAGAGCAAAGTTTAAAATCTTTTACATCTCAGTGACAGTCACATATAGTTCATGCTGGTGGCTCTTTTGATAATACAATTTTCTCTAAAACTTAGTTGGCTGTTCTGGATTCTGAACAATACCATGTACAAATAGCCACACCTGTAATTCTACCTCAGCCATGTCTCTCTCTCATAAGACTTAACTAAAATCAAGAACTGGGGACAATGACACCATGTACCATGCAGAACAAGATGGAACAACCCAACAAGTCAGATAGAAGATTCATGTTCTACAGTCCTTTTATAGGTCTCAATAATGCTTAGAATAATTCTGAAATCCTATATATATTTGTGAGGTCAATTTTGAATTCCTTCCCATGGGAATGATTCCTCTTAGGTCAGGCTGGGTCCTTTTCTCTACTGACTAACAGTTAGTGGCTCTCCTTTTACAGTCCTCGTCTCATAGATTGTGCTTCAAATGTCCTTAAGGAGAGTGCGGTTGGCTGGATGAAATACTCTCCCCTGTTCTAAGTTTATTGAGTCAGAGGTAGACGTCTGATGTGAGGAGTTCAATTTCTCTCTGAGAATTTGGTTTGGGGCTAAACTACTGTTATACCTTACCAGAGGTTCAAACAAGGAGACCAGACTTGAATTAAGTTGTCCTGGACACAGAGAAGCCAACAGACTGGGAAAAGAAAGAACAAATAATGGAACACATACACGGTTGGAAGCACAGATTTCTGTCTACCTGCATGGTCTATAATATAATCCTCTCCAGAAAGTCCTTCCTTTCTTTGAGCTATTTTGTGTGGTTTTCTATCAATCAAATGATCATTCAGACAACCTTTTCAATAAACTCTGCTTGAATTTCAATGTACATGATAATAACAGAGTTCCTAAAGGGTAAAAAGATGAGTAAGACATAATAAGAGCAATCAGGGTATGTAGAAACATATTAGAGAGATAAGTACAAGTTCCCATTGAAGATAATACTAGAAGTTTGTAAAATACTATGGCAATTCAAAGATAGTGTGATCACATCTTCAAAGATCAGAAAAAGTTTCTGAAACAGCTATCATGGCAATTGAGATAAAGTTATAGGATGGACACAAATTTGTGAAGACAAAATAACTTCAATTAAGTAACTGAACTAAGAAAATGTGTAGCATGTTATGGACCAGCATGGAGTATTATTTGTGTAGAGTATAAGAAACACACTGGAAGAGGAGGCAAATGCTTGGAAAGGTAGCTTAGTTTATTGTCACAAAGGACAGTGGATACAAATATCTGTCTGCTTAACTATGTAGATAATACAAACCCACTGAAGGAAATGATGTTGTCTTTCAGACTGATGGTCCAGAGCTGTGTTCCAATCAATGCATGTGGTAGATTTGAACAGGAAATTATAGACAATAACAGCAATAGTCCATTGAGGGGCGTCAGAATGTCTTGAACCAGGCAGTCTCAGCATTAACTGAGAGGAAGTGAATAACAAAAAGGATTAAACAGCCATAAGAAGCTTGAAGGCCATATATTGAATGGAGAATAGGAAAGGGGGAATTCAATAAGAAAAAGCTTTCACTTCCATGAAAAAAAAAAAAAAAAAACAGGACTAGGACGAAGAGAAAAAAAGAGTTTAGTTTGAAATTGCCTGAATTAAAAAAGAAAGAGATTGCTGAATTAAGTATGCCAATGGAACATCCAGGTGGGGGCAGACACTTGATAATCATTGGATTTCAGGGGACCCTAAAAGTTCAATATAGAAGCGTGCTTTGAAATCATTTTCTGTGACTCTTTCACTGGATAGACAAGAAAACTTAAAATCTGTTGATAAACATTTTTTCAAAGAGTGAAACTTCAGGGTTGACTGTGATGCACAAATATCCGGACTGAGCGAGAAGCACAGAAAGAGGCTCTTTGATGTGGCTTCTTGTCATTGGTGTGTAGACACTGGCCACCAGCAACACACCACACCTGCTGTGTGTTCAGTGCCACACTAAACACTGAGTACATCTTCAAAGGACAGGAACAACACAGTCACCGTGTGCCTGGGGGCGCAGTGCTCTGACTGTGTGGGCACTGCAATCCTGGGCAAGCAGCCTCGCTCCGGGGGACTAACCCAGTGTGCACGGACAGCTGCAGCTCCTGGCCTTAATCAGAGAAGGATCATCCCAAGTGCTCCCCAATCCAAAGTCAGATGCAAGGAGAAAGTGTCTTAACACCAAATTCAAGATTTATAATTTTGTAAATTAAATTCTCTCAAAGATCTTCTTGTCAAAAGTTGGAAGTGACTTATTTCTTCATTCAGAACAGTTACATTCTGTTTCCTGAACCTACCTTCAAGGAAGTTGGTGGTACTAAATACGTTTGTCATGATGGGCAAAGCACTAAGGACCCCAGTTTTCTTATCTAGCCAATGAAAGAGTCACAGAAAATTATTTCTAAGCTCACTCCTAGATTGAACTTTTAGAGTCCCCTGATATCCAATGATTAACAAGTATCTGCCCCCACCTGGATGTTCCATTGGCATACCTAAACGCTTTGGGAAGAATGACAAATTTTTAAATTAACAAATTGAAATTAGTGCAATAAATATCATACATTATCTATCTATTTTTAGATTTTTTAGGGGCTACCACACCATTTTCAATCAAATTTTTGTATTTTTAAGGCAGAGGTAGAAAACAGAGCATTAATTATAAGTTTTATTAATACCTATTTGTATGTTTTTAATATTTAAAACAGCAAAATTTAAATATATTCTTTGAGGAATTCCACTGGGATATAAGATTGATTTCAACATATATTGATTTTTTATTTATCTTTTTCTTTTTTATCAAATCATAACTGTGTGCATTACTGCATTTATGGGGCACAAAGTACTGATTTTATATACTACTTGGCATGCTTACATCAAACAGGTTAACATAGCCTTCGCCTCACTTTTTTAATTGTTGTGTTAAGACATTTATACTCTACTCTTAATATATTTGACATGTACCCTTGCAATATGCACAATAGTGAGGTCCCACCAATTATCCTCCCTCCACCCGACCCCCATCCCCCTCCCCTTGCCCTCCTCTTCTCTCCTTCTTTCTGGGCTATAATTGCATTTTATCATTTGCTTGAAAGTGCAGGTGATTATATATTGGTTTCATAATAGTACTGAGTACACTGGATATTCTTTTCTTGAAAAATTTTATTTTACAAGTGAAAAATATTTTCAGAAATGTAGTTGTAGAAGCATCAGTGGAGGATTTGAGGCAGTTTCTAAAATAAAATTCAGCCTTTGCATCTAGTCTCCTCTGACCTTCATCACATCTGAAAAGAATAAAGAAGATAAGATAGATAACACTGAAAAGGAATTTTTCTTTTCATTCTCATCAGTGACCAGTAGGCTCTCTTCCTGCTTTTTGACGTTTATTTTTACCTATTTGCATGCAAATGAAGAAGGGCCCCATCCACTTTACTTTAGAAATTTTGCTTTGACAGCTGGGATTCTTTCCGCCTTCTTTATCAGGCAGTATGTACTTATTCCCAGGGTTTCTGCAACTGGATGCCACTTGTCTGCTCTCAAGTCAGGCTCTCTCAAAAGGCCACATTGAAGGGCAAGAGGACAAATGCCACGCCCAGCATCCCTACGGCCAGGAGCCTGTGGGAAGCCAAGTTTTCTCTAAGGGACAAAACTTTTCAGGGTGTCCACATTTTAAGAGACACACAGATGGTGCCACTTCAGACCTGAATAGGGCATTCTTCATAGTTCCACAATGCATCTCTTTCAGAAGCAGCTTTCCAATCCTGCAGGTTATCAGAATGTCAAAAACATTTGGACCAGGAACACCTACACAAGCTCTAATGCAGAAAAAACACACACAAGCAGGGCTCGCTGATCAAACATATTCTAAAGCATTTTTTTTTCCTGATACTAATGACTCATTTTCTGCACTAGAGAAAAAAAATTCATTCTTACAAAGGTCAGGGTCAAAATATTGAGGTAGGCCTGCCAAATAGAAAATCTCCACTGTGAAACATCTTTATCTCCTTGCAGAAGAATTTGCAGCTACAGAATAACACTCAACATGCTCCAAGGTCACCTGGAGGGAAAGCAAAGAGAATAATTTTTTCCTACTAGTGCAAAGAAATCACAATGACATATGTCCAAAAAGCAGTCAGTTCAGTTTACTGTGAGGTAACAAAGAATGTGGCAGTTGGATCTTAGCTGTAGAACAGGGATACAGTTCCTTGTCACTCAGAATGTGGATAACTTAATTATGGATGAGTGGTTCACAAACTCCACCACATTAATAAAATGAAAACATATTTTTAAAATGACTTTGTAGTATGAAAGAAAAGAATGAGTTTTGAAGCCACTAGCTGGAATTAAAATTTTGCTTAGACAGGCACCTGATGGGGGAATTTGGGGGGGAATTTTTTTTATCAGATTCCTCATTGAAATAATAATATCAACTGCACCTGTCAAACCAACAGCACACACCAAATTCAGCAACTTAGATCCAAAACTGATTTGCTGGAAGGAAGGCAGATCACAGGAATCAGCTGAGAGTGTGTAGACCTATATGCTTAGAAACAGAAAAAAAAAAAAAAAAAAAAAGGCAGACGGGGTCCAAGAACGCACTGTCTGGTGAGAAGCTTGTTGAGGGTCAGTACTGTTGCTGCACACTGGACACAAAATTCTGCCACCAAAATAAATTTCTACCCCCTGTTTTTTGGGGGGTGCTTGGTCCCAGAGCCAAATTCCTGACAGATGAATCTGATTGGTCACATTTAGACCACATGTTTCTGGCAGCTTCAGAGGTCTCGAAGATCTCTTTCCAAGTCCTCCTCCTGAGGAGGACCCAGGCAATCATCCAACAAGATTCTCACAAGGAAGATTTTGGAAACATAAATTCAGATGCCCAAACCCTCTCCCAAATCACTACATGCTTTTCACAAGATTCTTTTCGTGATAAAATTAAAAAATGTATCTAAATTTCAGAGTAAATTTACCAAATCTGTTTCATATGAAAGAAAGCAAGTAAGCATTTATTGCATGCTACCTTGTTGTTAAGAACAATTACACTTAGGAAACAGTTTAAGAGAATAGATGCATAAACATATACTGATTATATGTATAACAAAGTTATGATAATATTAATCTGAAGTCACCATTACGCTGTTGCTTGGATTGTATTAATAAATATTTATCTTTTCTACTTTCCTTGCAAAAAGGTAGTCAATATGGTACCACCTGTCATGTACAGAGTTAAGGAAGCACCTAATAGAGGAGAAATATAGGAGGGTAGAATGTGAGACAAACTAAGCAGTCAAAAAGTCAGAGGCACCATGTGAAAGGAAATGAAGTAAGGCAGGGCCATGCCGGATTTGGAACCTGTAACTGCTTCCTTCAGGCATGAACCTCCTTCCCAAAATGGGAGTGAAAGGGAGCAGGGGAAGGCAAGACAATTCCCAGCACTGGAGAGAACAGAGGGAATGTTCCAGGAGCTGCCAAAGGGTGGGGAAGGGTGGAGGCTGGGATAGAGGAACTTAATTATAATTCAGCAAGGCCAGACCCCAGCAAAGTCCAAAGACTATCTCATCAAATTTTGTAAAAAAAATCTTGTAATGAAGGTCAATATGAGAAAGTACCCATTTCAGAATCTTGTTGTGGGGTGCACTTTGAGGATAACCTCAGTAGAGGTGAAGAGCAATGTGCTGCCTGACATTTAGATGCTAAGAACTGGGATCTTTGCGAATCAGACAGTTTTGATTATATTCAAAGTAATATCAATGTTTTCTTAAATTTATGCCTGCCCAACCTTTAAAAAAGTTTCAGAAGGATGCTGGACACTCTTATTTTTAACTTTTTATTTGGAAATATTTGGATACAGCATTTCTTTGGATTACTCTTCAATGTTTCTTAATAAAAAGAAAATTTTATTATTTCTTAATAAAAATACATAGAAGAGTAATCCAAAGAAATGCTGTATCCCTTTAGCTGAATTCACCAGTCATTACTCTTTTGCCACATTTGTGCTGTCTTTTATCTATCTATCTTCTATTCATATATCTATGTATCTATTATCTACTGTCTGTATCTGTTTACCCAGCACCAGCTATCTATTATTTTCTTATACATGCTTCCATCTTCCTCTCTATTTATTTGCCCTTTTCCTGAACCCTTTCAGAGCAAGTTGAATGTATTGTAAGAATTTCAACAATATTTTCCAAGAACAAACACATATTAAACATAATCACAGTATATTTATCAAATACAGGAAATCTGATATTGATAAAATGCCATTATTTAATATACCATCCATATTCTAATATTGACAATTATCTCAACAGTGTATTTTATAGTAATTTTTTATCTTGTATTCCAGATCCAGTCAAAGATCATACATCTTACTTAATTATTCAGGCTTTTATTTCCTTTTATCTAGAACAGTTCCCCCTCTTTCTTTCTCTTTGATGATACAATAACCTTTTGAGAATATACTTTCTCAATTTAGGTTCTTCTAATGATTCCCTAATACTTAGAATCTCTGTGCACTTTTTGCAATGCGATATAGGTGGTATTTTGTCCTCAGCACAATAGAAGGTATATGGGTTGGGTTTGTCTCATGATTAGACAAGTAAGCAGTTACTTTGATCACTTAATTAAATTTGTGTCTGCTAGTTTTTTCCTATAATAAAATTTTTTTTATCCCATCAATATTCTGCAGTGACATACTTTTAGACTATATATATAAAACACTGTTCTCAATGAAATTTCACCCACTAGTTTCAGCACCACTGATAAGCCTGCCTGACTTAATCAATTGTTGTTATGATAATGTGCAATACACGGATTTTCTACCTTGATTATTATTTCTATATTTTTTAATTGGTGTCCTCTTATGGGGAGGAACATTCCTTTCTCCTTCATTTATGTACCTATGTATGTATGTAAGTATGCATTATCTCTGTAGGTCTATACATTCTTATATTATTCAATGAATTATAATACCTTACTGTCATCATGGTAAGGGAGTATTAATTTAATTGTTTCTTGAGATATAACACCAAAATTAATGCTGGACATATTGCCATGCTTTTGTTTGTTTGTTTTTTGAGACAGAGTCTCACTTTTTTGCTCTCAGTAGAGTGCTGTGGCGTCATAGCTCACAGCAACCTCAAACTCCTAGACTCAAGTGATTCCTTGTCTCAGCCTCCCAAGTAGCTGGGACTACAGGCACCTGCCACAAGGCCTGGCTTTTTTGGTTTTTTTTAGAGAGGAGGTCTTGCTCTGGCTCTGATTGTTCTCAAAGTCTTGAGCTTAGCAATCCACTCACCTCAGCCTCCCTGAGATTACAGGGGTGAGCCACTGTGCCTGGCCAATATTGCCATGTTTTAAATGAAATGAAGAAAAAAGATCAAGGGTGTGATCGGGGACAGTAATGATGGACAAACTGAGCAGGGTGCTGAAAGGAGGTCTTCCTGGATGCCTTTCCTGGGGGAAGGAAGCTCTGCACATTGGACTGATACTCTAAGCCATCTTACAGTGTGAATCACACCACAGTTAATGGGTGTAGATGTGAGAAAAAAAAAAGCTCAAGCACAAAAATGGGTAAATAGCACTTCACGTACCCTGCTTGATAAAGAAGTGACATGCTCCTTATGCCTTGAGTCTTCAGCTGCTGAATGGACCACATACAACAACTGATGATGCCATCCATGAAGCAGCTATCTGGAGCACACTTGGTTACCAGAGAAGTGACTACAAATGCAAAGAGAAATGTCTACAAATTACTACAAAGAAGAAAAACACAACTAAAGCAAAACACAGGAGTCTTCTCATAATAGTAAAAAATAAAATTGAAAAAGAAGAACCTGAAGACAATTTAATCACTTTTTAAAAATTAGCAAATGAGGCCAGGTGTGGTGGCTCATGCCTATAATCCTACCACTATGGGAGACAGAGCTAGGAGGATTGCTTAAAGCTCAGGAGTTCTAGAAAACTCTTGTTCAGGCAAGAGCAAGAACCTATCTCCACTAAAAATAGAAAAACAAGTTTGGTATGGAGTGGGCACCTGTAGTCTCAGCTACTTGGGAGACTGAGGGAAGAGAATTGCTTGAACCCAGGAGTTGGAGGTTGCTGTGAGCTGGGTTGATGCCATGGCAGCCTGGGGCGACAGAGGGAGATTCAATCTTAAAACATAAAATAAATTTAAAAAAATAAAAATTAACAAAAGGAAATAAAAACAAAGTGATCTGGAACTGATGACAATGGTAGCCAAGAAATGAATTCAAAATAATCCACCAGGGCAATCAGAGAGAAATGATAGACTTAGGTAATGGTGGATGAGGTAAGAGTTACTCCTGTGACAGAGATACCCACCTGGATGGGAGAGCCACAGAGGAGAGATGGTGGCCGACAAGTGTTGAGAGGCTTCAAAATAATTATTAGCCAGAACAGTCTTGAATCTTAAAAAAACAAAAGAGAGAGGGGCAGAGCCTGTGGCTCAGTGAGTAGGGTTCCAGCCCCATATACCAAGGGTGGCCGGTTCAAACCTGGCCCTGGCTGAACTACAACAAAAAATAGCCGGGCGCCATGGCGGGCACCTGCAGTCCCAACTACTCAGGAGCCTGAGGCAGGAGAATCTCTTAAGCCCAGGAGTTAGAGGTTGCTGTGAGCTGTGACACCATTGCACTCTACCAAGAGCGATAAAGTGAGACTCTGTCTCTACCAAAAAAATAAAAGAGAGAGAGAGCGAGAGATAGAAAGAACTTCCTTCAAATTTAATATCCACATAGCAATTTGCACAGCTGAACATACCTGTAAAACCAGCACCCCATCCAAGAAACAGAATCTCACCTGCAACCCAGAAACACTTCCTGTACCCCCTTACCGTCACCAATCCCCTCTCCACAAAGGGGAACTTCTTACAGCAGGCATAAATTTGCCTTTATTTCTATTTTATGTAAATGGAATCAAATACTACTTCCTCTTTTGTTTCCGCCTTCCTTGGTTCAACATTACCTTAGTGAGATTCATCCGCGCTGCTTGTGGAGACTTAGTTTCTTTATTCTCCACGCTGAGGAGCTTCTATTGTATGAATCTGCCACAATTTATTCATCTATTCTATTGTTGATGGGCATTTAGACAATTTCCAGTTCAAAGTATTATGAATACAGCTGCCAAGAACACTCTAACACACGTCTTGTGCTGAATAGATGTGTGTGTACGGCCCCTTAGCATATACCTAAAGATGAAACTATTGGGTCAGAGACATGCTTTACTAAACACTGGCAAACAGTTTTCAGAGTGATTAGACAAATTTATATTCCCATCAGGCTATGCATTTTTAAAACACAGGGGTTAATGATAATAGCTATCAGTGAAATAAGTTGCTTTCCTGAGAGTAAGGAAAAAAACGACATTAGAGGCAGCATGAATGTGCGTGGATTATAATGAAAACACTGCCAGGCAAACATAAGAATGTGCTGTACGAAGCAAGGCTTTCCTGAATTCACCAGTTTTTGAAATTCTCATTTTTGTATATAGCCTGAAAGAATAGTCACTGTTTATAAAATGCAGCTTTTCCAATGCTGGGATTTTTACTGTATCATTTAAATTGCTTAGTGAGTAAATATATATGGGGGAGGGGTAGAGAGGGAGGGAAGGCAGGAGGGAGAGAGAGAGAAGTACACAGAAACTGTAGCTCAAAAAAGTTTAGAGGCTCGGCGCCTGTGGCTCAGTGGGCTAAGGCGCCAGCCATGTACACCTGAGCTGGCAGGTTCGAATCCAGCCCCAGGGCCCGCCAAACAACAATGACGGCTGCAACCAAAAAATGGCCGGGCGTTGTGGTGGGTGCCTGTAGTCCCAGCTACTTGGGAGGCAGAGGCAAGAGACTCGCTTGAGCCTAGGAATTGGAGGTTGCTGTGAGCTGTGATGCCACTGCACTCTACCCAGGGTGACAGCTTGAGGCTCTGTCTCAAAAAAAAAAAAAAAGTTTAGAAACTTACTCATGATTAAAAGAAGTAAGAACTGGGAAGTCAGATCTATTAAGCCCCATCATCAAAACTTTACAAGTCAGAGTGATATCCTCAGCACCTTGTTTGCTGGAGGAATTAATTATAGATTAGGATTAAATGAGTTTGATCCATTTGATAGAATGTCATGTGACATTACAGAAGCAACTCAATTGCAGGAAACCAAAAAATGTACGAAAGGCACATCTGAACTTTTTTCTCTCTAGTCAGGCAGTGTCAAACAGTGTGGCTGCCTTTCAAACTACATTCAACGACCTACTCTGTGGCCAGAGTTACACCGAATGGTCTGATCAACAGAAAGAGATTTTAAGGTACAGTCCAAATCCTAAAGAGTAAAGCATAAACCAATATTGTTACAACCCAGCGGTGAACATAAACCATCATCACAAGAAAGGCCACATGAAAGTTAGAATAAATAAGGATGAAAATAAGTAAGTCACCAAGCTAATGGAACTTAGAGACCCCCGCAAGGGAGCAGACAGGAAACGTGGGAAGATTCTAGGAAGGCAAGATCCCCACAGGCGGCACGGTTAGGACGGGAGGAGTGCATTGGGAATTGGGGTTTGATGGGGTAACAGAATGTGGGTCTGGAGGTGTTTCAGGAAACATCTCTGTTTTGTGACAAGATGACCAATAATGGAGAAGAAGGCAGAGATGCCCGTGGCTATTTGCAGGATGGTGCGCAGTCCTCCTTTGCTGGAGGGGATGATGGAGGCCAGCCAAGGACAGCAGTTGCACAATCAATCCAAAGTCAGGGAAAGAGGACAGGTCTGGAATGTGCGGTGTGTTCATTTACTGTTGGGGTTTATGTTCAGGCAAGCCCACGTTTCTATGAGCATGAGAACTGCGGTAGTGTTGCAGGCACACCCACAGCTTCCACCTTTGAAAACTGATCTTCAAATGAGAAAGTTAATCCCAGCTGCTGGAAGACTGCCATCACAGTACTACCCTCGGCTCTGTCAGATGACAGGTACACACTCAGCCACCCCTGGAACACAGTCAGCTCTGGCAGCTTACGTAATGTAGAGCCCAGGATGTGCCCTGGAACAAGCCTGAGCTGTAAATGTACACACAGAAGGAGAGATTCAGCTGGGAAGATCCTCCACTGGGAGGGAAGGCCCAGGTGGCTGTAAAACCCTGTAGATGTCATGAAGAATTGGAGAAAGAGCCATTCCCAGTGGGTGGGGAACTAACAGAGAAAAACAATGGGTTTGCAAAAGTCTGGTGGGAACAGGGCCCCGCCACCAGGGCAAAGCATGATTATACACTTTGAAAGGAATTTTCTTGAGCATTTAACACAAGATCCATTTCCTAGTACAACTTTATAAAAAGAGTCTACTATTTGCAGTTAAAAGGAAAATGCACAATATCATTTGTTTACAGATACTACTTATTATAGTGAATGTTGCTCTGAATTGCTGGAATCAGTACACTTAAAATGTTTTCACATTGTCTGGTCAAGACGTTTGCCTATATTGTAGTTAATTCTCCATGCTATAACCCCCTGGGTACAGACCATGTTGCTTTTAGTGCAAAGCTTCTGGGGTAGAAGTATCTTAGAATACAAATAAGATCAGGAAAGTTAACCGCAGGATATTTGCTATACTCAACATACACATGACAGCAGCAAAGCACACTTCCCTGAGACTGATTACATACAAATATTTAGTTTTAGTATAAGAGGGGTTTTTTTGTCTTTGTTTTTGTCTTTTGGTGGTTGCTTAACAGCAGTATATGGATCATGATAGAAAGTTCAAGTTTCTATTTTATTGGGTAGAGTGCTTTAAAATTCTTCTGGGAAGTTCAAATCTTAATATTGTCAAGTATAACCAAAACCTTCCCAGAACTAACTGGAAACCCTCTGGTACCTATGTCCCAGTGCAGCTGGTACCTAAACCCCAAGGGTATAAAAACAGGTGACCTTAGGTCCCTCCCCTTCCCAAATCCCTTGGTGCTCTGTCCCCAAAGTATCTCTCATAAGGTCACAAGGACAAATCCACACTGTAAGTGCTGGCGGCCCAGTGAGATTCAGGACATGCTACCCCCAAATCTGCCACCTTGGCTTGTGAGAAAATGGCAGCAGCAGAAGGGCCACTCTCATCATCCTCTTGCTCTTCTCCCCTGAAGCAGATCATAAGACCCCATTGGAGGATGCCCTCCCCAGGCCCAGAGGAAAGGAGCCCACTCAGCCCTGAAGACACAGGGACACAGAGAAGGATCTGAGCAAACAGACCTTGCTAAGATCTCCCAGTATTTTACCATGAGGTTATACTCTTTTTTGTCTAATCATATTTCTCTATGAATATCCACTCTTCATCAAGTCTCTTGTTTCCTTGTATTTTCATTTCAGAAAACTGAATCATGTAAGGCTGATATTAAATAAATCTGTAGGTTTTTCATGTGTTAATCTGTCTTTTTTTATAGGAGTTTCAACCACAACACTTAAATGGAAAGAAAAGACAGTTCTCCTCTTCAGAATAGCTCAAGTTTAGTGGAGTGGCACTTTGCAGCTGCCAACAACCGTATGACACACAGCTTTCTTGCCTGCCATCTCCTTGAGCTACCAGGGCCTGTAAAACCCTCAAGGTGAAAAATTGCGGAGTTTCCTTGAACTTTTCCAAGGCTGAAGGTAAAAATGAAAGAAAGTCATTCTCCTCGATTCTGGACCTTAAGTTAGCACTATCTGGAGCCCAAGTTTCATAACAGCTTTTGTGGAAAAATTCTCTCAGCATCTGCTGGCAGAAAATGCAAACATTAAGTCTCTGCGACCTGAGGTGGAGGAGACAAATGCAGACCTCCCACTCCCTGCTCTTACTCCAGGTAGTTACCCCCAGAACTCACTCGTTCCAAGTTCTCCACAGCACCATCTCCTCCCCAGGCATATCAACTTGTGCAGAAGGTGTACACATCTGCAGTTTTACAGGCACTGCCAGATTTTCTTTCTCAATTTAGAGTTAGCCAAAATGCCCAGCTACTTGAGAATTCATGTATCCTAATACTTAGCCCTAACTGCTTTCAAAGTATGCACATAATTTACAACAGAGTAGAAACATGTGCCTGCAGTCTATGATATTTCCCACCTTGAGATGTGCAGACCAGGCATGCTGGGAGCAGCAGACCAGCCAGGGTGCTGATAATGAACCTTGAAAGGTCTGGACTGTCAGCGCTCAGAATCTGTCCTTAGAACAGCCTTTAGCCTGACCAAAGACACATTATTTTCATGGCCTATCACTCATCAGGTGGTATCCTAGACAAAATACCTAGATGATCTTCTGAATGTAGTTAGAATACGCATCTCTTGGCACTAAAACCCTATCATTTTGTTGGTCTAGAGCAGCAGTTCTCAACCTGTGGGTCACGACCCCTTTGTAACAATGAAAATACATCCTGCATATCAAATATTTACATTACGATTCATAACAGTAGCAAAATTACAGTGATGAAGTAGCAACGAAAATAATTTTATGGTTGGGAGTCACCACAACATGAGGAACTGTATTAAAGGGTCACAGCATTAGGAGATGTTAGGAAGGTTGAGAACCACTGGTCTAGAGGCTTTTTATAAATCTTTTTCTCCCTTTAAGATTATTTTTCTTTGCTACTGCAGGGGAATAAAAACTTTTGCACTATAAAGGGTTTTAAAAAGATATTAATAAACAGAAATGTTGCCAGCATAAATCTAGTGAAATAGCCTTGGTATCTAATGGACAATCACTTCTTTAAACATGAGGGAAAAGGGCCTGCTAGAATTCCAGCATCCGCATTTTTGTGGTCCCCTTTCTCATAGATTATTATCTTTGGATGCTCCTCTAGTGGGTGGTCCCCAGTGCATAATGGAGACTGTTGATTCTGCAATAGGGCTGGACTTACAGTAACCACAGGTTTGGTATTTTCTAGTACTTATTGCAGACTTCCTTTTCTAAGCACCTCCCTGTTTTACTTAACCTTCAAAAGGAAGTTTGGGGTCCTGCTGGTAAATCACCTCCCTTATTACTAGGAAATCCATAGCTGGCCATTTGAGGAGAATGAGAACAATATATCAAAGTAAGGGGACACTTACCTACACCTTGTTCTCTTAGTTGCAGAGGGCAGACAAGTTCTGGACCTTCTCTGAGAATACCAGTTTGTCTTGGCTGTGATTTCCATGAGAAAGATCTTAGCCTCTGACCCAAGTGAACTAAGCTCCTGCCTGCTGAAAGTTAGTTAACCAGTCTTGGCTAGAATAAAATGCCAATGACCTTTTCTCCCTTACTCTTACAGGTACTCTTAAATTATTAAATAACCAAATTGTAAGTAAGGGGTGGTTACCCCACTCTAAAACTGATCTTTGTACACTATGGCTCATGGCTCAAATTGAGCCTATGGCCTATTACTGTAAATCAAATTTTACCCAAACACAGACACACCCATTTGTGTACACATGTAGTATTATCAGTGACTAATTACACATTACAAAAGCAGAGTTAAGTAGTTTTAACAGAGATCATATGTTCTGCATTCCAAGATATTTACCATATGTCCCTTTATAGAAAAATGTCTGGAGACTCCTGCTTTAAAACAATGCCAGTTGAGAATTAGCAAAACAAACAAACGCCCCAGAGGCTATCATTTTGAGAACTCTAACCTCTGAACAACATTTCACTGTGTTACTGAATTTAGAATACTGTCATCCAAGCTGGGTTTCTGCTAGTTCTGCAGAACATTACTCGATTTAGCAAAAGAAAAGAGGAATTATTATCAAATAAATTTGGCAAATTCTGGAATAAACCACGTGAAACAGATTTATTTCAGTAGTCTTTTCCAGGTTACTTAATGTGCTAATATACATGACACCTCTACAAAAGGGGATTATGGCATTTCTAGCATCACTTTGTCTAAGAAATCTTCCTTTTCATGGGCTATCTCATAGAGTTAATGTTCAAGAAACATATTGTGGGAAAAATGACTTGTTTAGAGCTGGAAAATCTGTTAATACTATGTTATAACACAGAATTTGTGTATCTTTAAGAACAGTTAACTTTAAGAATAAGCAGGTTAGCCACAGATAGGTAATTACCACGAGTTACATAATTGCTCTGGCTTTACATATAATGTGGACCTTTCAGTAGCAATTATCTCCTCATCCAGAATGCATTAGGGACAATATTATGTTGACATTGCTGTGAAGACAGAGCAGGATAGAACTCCATGCACAAAAGTTCCACTCAATGTAGAGAGAAATTATCAGGCCCTTTCTTCACCCCCACCATTTTAGAAAAGCAAAAGTCTCTAGAATAAGTGCACAAATCATGGTTCCTAGTGAATGTTGCTTACTTCTGACCTTCCAGTACTTAGTATGTGAAGGTTATATGGGCGTCAAGAGGTCTAGGAAAGCCTAATGTGTCCTTTGGGGAAAGTTGCAAGAAACAATGGAAAAGTTCCTGATTATCGGGAAATGTTTTCTCAAGATCTAGAGATGTATTGGTATGTGGGAGTGATTCCAAAGCTGGCTCACAACATTTCAAATGTGACTGCTAGCTGCCAATACCAATTTGGTTGAAAGGTAATTTTAGTGCAGTGGCACACAGTGTCCTGGGTTGCCTATGTTACTTAGAACCGGTTAAATGGGGATTATGTTTCCAAAGTCAGAATTTTTACAAGCACACATATTTTTGAAATTCCTAATGACATTGTCCCCTATGTACCCAACTAAGAATGTTATTGATAATAAGCCAGGTGTTTAGCTGGTGTAGCCAACTAGGGCTTAGAAACAAAAACAATTATTTCCCAGTTCAAAGAGGTGTCAGTTCTCGTGAATAACTCCGACCTTAGAGAGTACCAGGAACTTACCTGTTTGCCTACAGAAAAACTACTCTTGCACGTGCGGATGCTTTTGCGGCCTTCTGGGTCTGAGGATGAAAGCAAACCTTGCTCACCATGGGGTAAGTTAAGTAGCAGAAAAGGATCAGAAAATGCCACCTTAAAACATGCCACTTTGGCGTAAGGGTTATTTTGGGCTAAAGGCGATTGATTAATAGTAAGTCCAGAAAGAACTCTCTGCCCTCCTCCTTTCTGCTTAATAACAGGGTATAAAGTTCTTTTTCTAAAGGTAATATAAATTTACCTTTGTGAAGGTGTCCCTCCTCTCCCTCTATTAGCAGGTGGAGGAAAATAAGCCTATCCCAGGAGGCAGAAATTCAGTATGATAGGAGTCTGCATAAACATACCTTATTAAACAATTTATAACTACTATACATTTTCTAGTAATTTTCTTGCAATAAATCACCTAGAAACCCACTCCCTCTTTTTCTTTATCTGGTGACTTCTCCACAATTTATTAACCTTTGTTAACATGGTATATAAACCCCAAATTCTAACCACTCCTCTGAGTTACTTATCATTGATATGTGCATTGTGTACATAAATAAACCTTGTTTTTAATCCTGTTATCTGTTTTTTGCCATTTAAGTTCATAGGCTACAACCACCAAACATAAGAGAGCAGAGGAAAAGATTCGAAATTGATCCACAATTGATCAAAAACTGACCTACAGATTTAAGATTTCCCAGTGTTGTACTTATCACACATTTGAAAACATTCACTGAGGACAGTACCTGTACAAGAATCCTCTGTTTAAAGTCCTGACCATGGTCCTTATTGTGGCTTTTATTATAATAATCCTTGACTGGGTACCAGAAGGAGGCTCTTTGATGACTGGCACCACTCAGCCTTTATAGAATAAATAAACTCTGCAATGCAAGATTTAAAAAACCAATAAAAGATATTTTTTAGCAAAAACCAAAACAATGACATGAACAAGTGATTTTTAGCTAGATTTATTATTGATATTAATCATAATAATGGCCTCATATTTTTGAGTCACAAGCAAATCGTGATTGATAGTGCATTATTATTTCATTAATCCTCACGTTAAATTGTGAGGTAAAAATGATTAAATCTATTTTACAGAAGAGGAAACCAAGGCTCAAAGAGTGGTTGTTTTGCCTTAGACTATGTGTAATTTAAACCCAATTTGTCCATTCCAAGAGCTAATATCTGTTGCCCATGTTTTACGTGCTGAATCTTATTTAGGTCCAAGTACCTTCCCACAGAGAACACTCGCCTGAACTGAAGATCACCATCAAATAATACTTACTTTCTGGTTCGTACATTGATTTAGGAAATATTTTCTGAGGGGCTGCCATATGCTAGGCAATGTGTTTGATGCTAGGAATACAAGAATACAGCATTGAACAAGAAAGGCAAACTCCTATCTTCATGGAGGCTTCTATCATGTTAGATGGCATGGATGTTAAAAAATAAATAGAATATATTCTATCCTGTATACTAAGCCAGAGATGAAGGACAGGGAATGCCAGGCAGATACAATGTCAAAGAAGGCCCTGGGAGAAGTTTCCATTTGAGCAAAAATTTGCAAGAGGAAAGAAAAGGAGCAAAGAAGTTACCTGGGGAAAAATGAGCCAGGCAGAGGCAAGGGCAGAGGCACTGCAATGCAGTGTAATTGTGACACTGATCTGGCAACCAGAGTTAGTGAAGACAAGCAGATGGCAGAGTCTGGACAATCAGATGGGTAAGGCCATTGATTTCCTTTTATACTTCTATCTATCTTTCCCAAATCCCATTTAGCTGTTGAACCCATCTCCTTCCAGGTCATTGCTCCCACCACCCTGCAGAAAGCTATAACACAGAGAGAGAGGCTCAGTAGAATACAAGCCATGGAGAACTTGTCTCTTCTTGATGAAGCCACGATGCTTGCTCTAGAATTCACATACCCGATTCCTCCACCTACCTTCCTTCATCTCAAAAACCTAAACAGACTTTATTTTTTCAATTCAACCTTCAAAATTTCAGCTGACAATCATTTCCACAGATATGATCTTGTAGGCAGACATAGGTTTCTGAAATTAGAACATAAAAAATAGTCTCCTTTACCACCAGCAGCTATCCTTGCTCTGGCCTGTCCTTCAGAACTTCCAGCTAACTACAGCTGGCTAGATCTGCCTCCCTACACGGAAAAGCACTCTGCTTCTCAGAAATGCAGAAGGCACTTCACCCATATGCAGATCCAGGGCAGGCTGAGCTTACCAGGGAATTAATTCCCTCAGGAATGGCCCACAGCCTATGTCTCTCAAGAATTGGTGTATAAGGCTTGGCACAGTGGCTCACACTTGTAATCCCAACATTCTAGGAGGCCCAGGCAGGTAGACTGCCTGAGCCCAGGAGTTCTGAGACTAGCTTGAGCATGAGTGATACCCCATTTCTACAAAAAAGTAGAAAAACTAGCTAGGTGTTAGAGCAGGTGTCTGTAGTCCCAGCTACTCAAGAGGCTGAGACAGGAGGATCCCCTGAGCCCAGGAATTCAAAGCTACAGTGAACTATGATGACAACACTGCACTCTAGCAGGGGAGACAAAGTGATACCCTGTCCAGGGAGAATATAGGAGAAGAGGAGAGGAGAGGAGGCGAGAAGGGAGGGGAGGGGACAGATGAGGGGGAGTAGAAAAATAGTGGCTCCACTGTTCCTCAGTAGGGGTAAATTTGAAGCTTAAGTTTTGCATCATTTCCCTGCAGGGTTAAACCCCAGTCACTCACTGTGGCAGATGGCATAATAACTTACCCTTTATTAGCCCCTTCTCTTCCTGGTCTCCTCTCCTCATTCCCTTCTGGTGTTCTCCACCCTATCTAAATTAATTACCTGTGCTTGACTCCTTGTATCAGGCTTTCCTCTAGAGCAGTGGTTCTTAACCTTCCGAATGCCGTGACCTGTTAATACAGTTTCTCATGTTGTGGTGACCACCAATCATAAAATTAGTTTCGTTGCATAAGCCAAGTCATCTTCCCACTAATATTTACAATTATACAAAGCCCTATATTAATTGTATAAAGGTGATTTTCATTTGTTGGGAAAATTTTCATTGTCTAAGCTATTCATCTCCCACATAAATAGATACCTAATTAAGAGATGCTGTTCAGAATACCTGTTAAGTTAGAATGTGTGCTCTTAAAAATGCTGGAAAGAAGAATTTTTTAAACCACATACACATATCTTTTTGAAACAGAGTCTCATTTTGTTGCTCTCAGTAGAGTGCTGTGGCGTCTTAGCTCAGAGCAACCTCAAACTCTTGGGTTCAAGCAATCCTCTTGCTTCAGCCTCCTGAGTAGCTAGAACTACAAGCAACTGCCACAATGCCTGGCTACTTTTAGAGAAGGGGTCTCGCTAGTCTCCGGCTCAGGTTGGTCTCAAACTCCTGAGGTCAAGCGATCCACCTGCTTTGGCCTCCCAGAGTGCTGAGATTACAGGTGTGAGCCACCATGCCCAGCTTTTTAAACATATATTAATCACAGTAAAAGACAAAACTATATATAGCAAAATGCTGAAGAAAGAACACTTTCCTGGATCCACAACTTTCTAGATGGCTCATTCATTCTATTCTAATTACCTAAGATTCTTGAGTTCATTTCTTCATCCAATGATTAAATCAGACAACCTACTTGAATCCCCTATCACAAGCCATGTAGTTGTAAAGTGCTCAATTATCTTAGATTTCCTAAAAGAGTCAGGCAGGTATTGTCCAGGCAGACAAAGATTCCAGCCCATGCCATCACCAGGACATGCCCGATGACACCACAGTCCCTGATAATGCTTTCTGGTTCCACTCTGGGGTTACTCTGCCTTGGGTGTGTGTCTACAAGCACACAATTCAAGTTACCTACAGTAGCACAGGAGTGCCTTGGCTAAGGTAAACAGTTCATTATTCCAAAAGTAAATTGTTAGCCATGTTTCTCTAATTTTCTCATTCCTTCTCTACTTTGAACTCAGTCAAGATGTGAGGAGTGGCACGTAACGGAAACTGGCCACCATTTGTAAGCATGTGTGCCCGTGCTGGACATGTCTTTCATCTCACGTGGACTTAGAGATACATGGGAGGAGTAGTCTTCCGTGCAAACATGCTTCAGCAGCTGACTGGATCCTGTTACGTGGTCCCCTTCTTGGGTTAACCCAGGTATAGCTTCTATTTCAGTCCTCTATTCACAGTCTCATTTTTAAAATAAATTGTTCACCTCTTAGTTTAATTTTATAGACGATTACGGTTCTAGTATTTGGGAGCAAAAAGCTACTCAAAAGGGATTGATACATTCAAAATCTGCCAGAATTATGATGAATAAGGTCATTTAATACAATGAAAATTTCAATCTAGTTTTAGCTTTGAACTTGAGAATATCAGATACCAAAACTATGAACTGCTTAGAAACAGTCTGGATGAGAAAACATGCTACTTATTTCGCAGATGCTTTCTCTGAGCATTAAACCTCAGACCTTGAAATTGTATGCAGCCTTCATGTTGGAAATTATAATTAGAAAGCATCATGATAAAGGGCCTTTGCTGAGTTATTTATACATTCGTGTCCCTTGGGATTATCGTCTCCAACACTCTCTGTGGATATGGCTGGGCTCAGCCTTCCCTTTGTATGGCTGCTATGGGCATGAGAGGGCACACCCAGGGCATGGGGGTCTGCAAGCTGAGGTGCCCCTGCCCTCATTCCGTTATGCTCCACTCCTCACAATGAATTGCTTCCCCCCTTCCTCAGGAGAATCCTGGGTATCCAGTCAGGCGTGTGTTCCTATCATTTGTAATACCTTGAAAATTATCTTCTAAAATACGTTTTATTCTTAGGCATTAACAAAGAAATACATCCTGCCCTCTGATTCTCAATGAAACTTCTTCCCTGGGACCCTGAAATCCCTATTACTGTGTTAGTTGGTCAGGCTGCCACAACAGAATCCCACAGACTGGGGGGCTTAAACAACAGGTTTATTTTCTCCCATTTTTGAAAGCTAGGAGTCCAAGAGCAAGGTGCCGGTGGGTGGGGTTCACTCTGAAGCCTCTCCCCTCCCTTTGTAAGACGGCAGCTTTTCTTGCTGTGTCCTCACAGGATCTTTTTTGGTACATGTGCCTCTGATGTCGCCTTATATTTCTTAATCTTCTTTTCTTAAAAGGACACCAGTCAGATTGCATTAAGGTCTTCCCTAACACCCTCTTTTGAACCTAATAATCTTTTTAAAGGCCTTATTTCTGAATACAGCCACATTCCAAAGTACCTCAGGTATGAATTTTGAGAGGATACAATTCAGTCCCTAACAGTGACATTTTCATATTATCAGCTTTATGAGTTGCTCCTGTAACTTGAAAAGGTGCATTTCTCTGAAAATAAGTGGCAAGAAGAAAAGGAAGGAAAACTGATAGCTATTGCATGTTTATGAATGTATTTATTTCTAGATATTTAGGATTGTTTAAATTGGGGCATTGATTTTCCTGACACATTCCTAGTTTTTGTGATCACTGCAATGCACATGGAGTGTGCTGTGTTGGAGGCGGCGTGCAGGTTCTGTCTGGAATCACATGTGTTTCCATACCTGTCTCAACTGCTTCCAGAGCTCAGAAAGAACATCTAGTTACAATTGGCAGAATTTCTAGATTTTTGCTCTGTTTTTGTGTTTACCATTAACTGAAATAATATGGAGTTTTTGTTTTATAATATTTTTTGTTTGTTTTCTAAAAACTCCTTAACTCTGACTTCTCATCTTTGGCTGATTTCTCTTATAATTGGCATGGATCTAAGAGCCAGCACAGAAAATCAAGAAAGAACTGCATTGCACTCATCTGAAAAGCAGAAATCAGTGAATCCTTATCATTTTAATCATCTTCAAAAATACTTGAACAAACCAGATGCCAAGTGGATGGCTGATTGATATGGTCTTACATCTGCTTAGTGGATTACATTTTTTTTTCATGTTTCTGTAGAGAGATTTTCTAAATTGATTTTTTCTATAAAATACTCCATACTGAATTATTTTGCATTGATATTTGATCAGACTTATCAAAGCTGATCTGCACATTAAGCCATTTACCTACCAATCTTCAAATTGGTAGAATTCTCCTGAATTCTAAAAATGATGGGTCTGATCTGGGATATTGCCATAGATATGGAAAAGAATTTCTTGAAAAAAAGAGGATCAATCAGTGCCAGAAGTTACAAAAATACTGTAAGTTTTAAGAACATTGTCCTGATATCATTTTAACATTCTGAGCCTTAACATAGATTTTATTAGAATCAGAATATGAATTCTAAGCACAATTTAACTTATTTTTAATGTAAAAAGCAGATTACATTTTTAAAAATTATCTCAACTCATGTTTTTCATATTATAAGAAGAAGTTTCTTATTTTTTGAATTTGGAACCCATGTATAGCATTTGGATTTTTTATTAAAGACATAATATTTTGTTAAATTAAACATTATAGGAAGGTATAAAATAATAAGTAATTATTCTCTTTTTCTTGTCTCCCTTTTCATCACAACTCTAACTTAAATCTTTTTAGTTTCTCTCTCCCAAGGAAACCACTGGTGATAGTTTCCTGTATACCCCTGCAGAGATGAGCCATACAGATACATACATATCTCTTTATGCAAATACAAGCCTATCCTACAATTTGTTTTTTCATTGCTGCATTATCTATTGTGGATATCTTTCTGTGTCAGTGTATACAGATTTACCTCATTATTTTAAGTGCAACATAATATTTACCAAAAGCATGTATTATTTAACTGGCCTCTTACTGATAAACATTATTAGTTTATACTGCAATTAGCATGTTTTTATATAAATGGTCATAGATACACATATGTGTATTCACACATATATATAGTCACACATTGTTTAATGACAGGTATGCATTCTGAAAAATGAGTTGTTAGGGAATTTTATCAATGTGCCAACATTATAGAGGGTATCTACACAAACCTAGAGGTATAGTCTATGACACACCTAGGCTATATGGCATAAGGACCATTACTCCTAGGTTACAAATCTATACATCATGTTACTGTCCTGAATACTGTAGGCAATTGTAACACAGTGGTAAGTATTTGTGTATCTAAATAGATCTGAACATAGAAAAGGTACAGTAAAATATGGCATAAAAGATAACAAATGGTGCATCAGCATAGAACACTTACCATAAATGGAATCTGCAGGACAGGAAGTGGCCCTAGGTGAGTCAGAGAGTGTGTGGAACGTGGATGTGAAGGCCTAGGATATTATTATAGAGCACTATAGATTTTATAAGCAATGTACACTTAGACTACAATGCATTCATTAAAAATTTTTATTTCATCAAAATAATGTTAGCTTACTGTACCACTTTTTTGTGTTGCTTTTATTAAATCTTAACTGTGTACACTGATGCATTTATGGGGTTTAGTGTACTGATTTGATATACAATGTGAAATGCTTACATTGAACTGATTAACACCTCCATCACAATTACATTCTTTTCTTAATAGTTTTGAAATGTACCCTTACATAATACACATAAGGTGAGATCCCCCCAAATACTCTCCCTCCTCCCTCCTACCCCCACCCTTCCCTTCTCTCTCCTTTTCCCTTCTATTTTCTGGACTCTAGTTATGTTTTACCATTCGTATGAATGTGCAGGTGATTATATATTGATTTCATAGTAGTATTGAGTACATTTCTCTCTATTCTTGAGATACTTTACTAAGAAGAATATGTTCCATCTCCATCCAGGCAAACAAAAGATGTGAGGTCTCCATCCTTTTTATGGCTGCATAGTATTCCATAGTGCACATATACCACAATTTGTTAATCCATTCTTGGGTTGATGGGCACTTGGGCTTTTCCATGTCTTGGCAATTATAAATTTGGCTATAACAAACATTCTGGGGCAAATGTCTTTGTCATAAAATAATTTTTGATCATCTGTGTATATACCCAGTAGAGGAATTGCAGGATCAAATGGTAAGGTCTACTTTTAGTTCTTTGAGTATTCTCCAAAATTCTTTCCAAAAAGGTCAAAAGCTTGCATTCCCACCAGCAATGAAGAAGTATTCCCTTCTCTCCATATCCACGCCAACGTCTGTAGTTTTGGGATTTTGTGATGTGGGCTAATCTTACTGAAGTTAGATGATATCTCAAAGTGGTTTTGATTTACATCTCTCTGCTAATTAAAGATGATAAGTATTTTTTCAGTGTTTGTAGGCCGTGCACCTGTCTTCTTCAGAGAAGTTTCTGTTCAAATCCCTTGCCCACATATTGCAGTTATTTGTTCCTTTCCTCTTGTTTAGTTTGAGTTCTCTGTGGATTCTACGGACCTTTGTTGGAGGCATAAGTTGCAAAAACCTTCTACCATTCTGAAGGTTGTCTGTTTACCTTACTTACTGTGCTCTTGGCTGTGCAAAAGCTTTTTAGTTTGATAAGATCCTAATAATGTATTTTTTTATGTTGCTTCAATTGCCCAGGGGGACCTCCTCATAAAATATTCTCCCAGGCTGATTTCTTCAAGAGTTTTCCCTGCATTCTCTTCTAATACTTTTATAGTTTCATGTTTTAAGTTTAAATCTTTTTTGTTTTTTTTCTTTTACTAACGTAATGTCTATTTATAATTCTTACTTTTTTTTTAATCTAACAATCATACATTGCTGACACAGATAAACTAGAAGTTTCTGTGATCAAGATTGATCTCCCTCCTCCTTCAATATTGAAAGGCCAGCACAATTAGGCACTAAAAATACAATTTCTTGTCAGGGTGCAGTGGATCACACCTGTAATCCTAGTACTTTGGAAGGCTGAGGTGAGTTGCTTGCTTAAGCTCAGGAGTTTGAGACCAGCATGTGCAAGAGTGAGACCCCATCTGTACTAAAAATGGAGGCATTGTGGCAGGCACCTGTACTCCCAGCTACACATGATACTAAAGCAAAAGCATCACTTGAGTCAAGGAGTTTGAGGTTTCTGTGAGCCAGGGCACTCTACCACTCACAGAGCGACGGAGATGTTGACTCTATCTCAAAAAACAACAACAACAACAAAAGACTTATTTGGGGGAAATTTCTGAATTCTCTGTTACATTTGTAAGTACTTATTTATAATAATTATATATAGGTATTGCATATAATTCTATTTAAGTTCTTATCTCAATAAGCCAATCAGATTAGAGGCTTTTCCATTTTTTTTCCAAGCATTTGTATTAGTCTGCTAATCTACCATAGCAAAATACCAAAGAATGATTGTTTAAACAACACTTCATTTTCTCACAGTTCTGGAAGGCTTGGAAGTCTAAGATCAAGGTGCTGACATGTT
This sequence comes from Arctocebus calabarensis, assembly GCA_963573935.1. Lineage (NCBI taxonomy): Eukaryota > Metazoa > Chordata > Mammalia > Primates > Lorisidae > Arctocebus > Arctocebus calabarensis. The sequence goes on along the minus strand of CAUYON010123993.1, from coordinate 13,307 downwards.
TTTGTTGTTATTGTTTGTTTGTGTGTTTTTTGTTTTTGCAGTTTTTGCCCGGGGCCAGGTTTGAACCTGCCACCTCTGGTATATGGGGCATGCGCCCTACTCCTTTCAGCCACAGGTGCCGCCCAAGTTTAAATCTTTTATTCAATGAGAATCAATTTTTGTTAAAGGTGAAAGCTGTGGGTCTGGTTTCAGCCTTCTACAGGTTGCCAGCCAGTTCACTCAGCACTATTTGTTAAATATGGAGTCTTTCCCCCACTGAATATTTTTGATAGGCTTGTCAAAGATCAAATGACAATAAGTAGCTGGGTTCATCTCCTGGTTCTCTATTCTGTTCCATAAATCTACTTCTCTGTTTTTGTGCCAGTACCATCATGTTTTGATGACTATAGATTTATAGTATAGCCTGAAATCTGGTAATATTCAAGGTTTTTTTCTGATTCCATATAAAACAAAGCACTATTTTTTCAAGCTCTTTAAAGCATGACAATGGTGCTTTAATAGGGATTGCACTAAATGTGTAGATTGCTTTGGGTAGTATGGACATTTTAACAATGTTGATTCTTCCCAGCCATGAGCATGGTATGTTTTTCCATTTGTTAACATCTTCAACTATTTCTTTACTCAGAGTTTCATAGTTCTCTTTATAGAGATCTTTCACATCCTTTGCTAGGTAAATTCCCAGATATTTCATCTTCTTTGGCACTACTGTAAAAGGAATAGAATCTTTGACTATATTTTTGGCTTGACTATTGTTGACATATATAAAAGCTACTGATTTGTAAGTATTTATTTTTTATCCTGAGACACTGCTGCATTCCTTAATCCCTTGTAGGAGTTTTGTAGTTGAGTCCCTGGGATTTTCCAGGTATAGCATCACATCATAAGCAAAGAGTGAAAGTTTGATCTCCTCTCACCATATTTGGATACCCTTGATCACCTTCTCTTGCTTGATTGTGATGGCTAAGACTTCCATTACTATGTGGAATAGTAGCAGAGACAGTGGACATCCTTGATTAGTTCCTGATCTGACTGTAAATATTTTCAGTTTTATTACATTCAGTTGGCTGTGAGTTTGCTATATGGCCTTTGATGGTCTCTATCAGTTTAAGAAATGTCCCTTCTATACCTATTTTCTTAAATGCTATGATCACGAAAGGATGCTGGATATTATCAAAGGCTTTTCCTGCATCAATTGAGAGAATCATATGGTCTTTGTTTTTCAATATATTTACATGATGTATTATATGTATAGATTTGTGTATGTTGAACCAAACCTGTAACCCTGGAATAAAACCCATGTGGTCATGGTGTATAATTTTTTTGATGTGTTGTTGAATTCTGTTTGCTAAGATCTCATTGAATATTTTCGCATCAGTATTCATTAATGATATTGGTCTATAATTTTCTTTCTTTGTTGGATCCTTTCCTAGTTTGGGGATCAGGGTGATATTTGCTTCATAGAATGTGTTGGGAAGTATCCCTTCTTTTTCTATGCTTTGGAAAAGGTTGTATAATATAGGTACTAGTTCTTCTTGAGAGGTTTGATAGAATCTAGATGTGAAGCCATCTGGTCCCGAACTTTGATTTTTGGGGAGATTTCGTATTGTTGATGCTATTTCAGTGATTGACATAGGTCTATTCAAAATTTCTAATTCTTTCTGGTTGAGTCTAGGAAGGTGGCATGCTTCCAGGTATTGGTCCATTTCCTCCAGATTTTCATATTTCTAGAATAGAGTTTTTAATAGTAATAATTGAGGCTATTTGAATTTCTGAGGTGTCTCTTGTTATTTCTTTTTTATTGTTTCTGATAGACAATACTAGAGATTTTACTTTTCTTTTTCTGGGTAGGTTGGCCAAAGTTTTATCAATTTAATTAATCTTTTCAAAAAAACAACATTTTGTTTCATTGATTTTCTGAATGATTTTTTCATTTTCAATTTCATTTAACTCTGCCCTAATTTTGGTTATTTCTTTTCTTCTGCTGGGTTTGGGGTGGGAATGTTCTTCCCTTTCCAGCTACTTGAGATGATCCATTAAGTTGTTGGCTTCTTCTCTTTCTGTTTTCTTGATGAAGACTTCCAATGCCGTAAATTTCCCTCTTTGGACTGCCTTTTCAGTTTCCCACAGGTTTTAATAATTTGTGTCTTCATTATCATTTTATTCCAAAAATTTGGTGATTTCCTTCTTAATCTTGTCTTTGACCCAGCTATCATTCAGCCTAAGATTATTTAGTTTGCATGATTTTGTTTGAATATGAAGATTCCTGTTGATGTTGAGTTCAACTTTTCTTCCATGGTGGTCTGAGAAGATACAAGGAATAATTTCTATTCTTTTAAATTTGCTGAGGTTAGACTTATGTCCTAGGATATGATCTATTTGGGGGGATGATCCATGGGCTGAAGAGAAAAATGTATATTCAGTTTTATTAGGATGAAATATTCTGTAGAGGTCTGTAAGTCCATTTGTTCTAGTGTCAGGTTTAAGCCTAATATTTCTTTGTTTAGTTTTTTCTTGGAGGATCTATCCAAGACTGTCAAAGGGGTGTTAAAATCTCCAACTATTATATTTCAGGAAGATACCAAGTTGTTCATCTCCATTAGGGTTTGCTTTACAAATTGAGGAGCATTCTGATATGGTGCATTAATGTTAATTATCAAAATCTCTTCACATTGGGTGCTTCTCTTAACAAATATGCAGTGACCATCCTTATCTTTCTTTATCTTTGTTGGTTTAAAGCCAATTGTATCTGCAAATAAAATTGCAACCCCTGATTTTTTCTGGTTTCCAGTTGCTTGTATTATAGATATCCATCCCTTCACCCTAAGTCTATTTTTATGCTTTAAGATAAGATGAGATTCTTTTATGCAGCAGATATCCAGTCTGAGTTTATGTATCCAGTCAACCAACCTATTCTTCTTTAGAGGATAATTTAAAACCATTCACATTAAGTGAGAGAATTGATAAGCCTGGTTGTGTTTTTGGTGTCATGTTTTTTGAAAGTCCAGTGGAGGATTTTAATCCTTTTACCACTGTGGAAGTTGGGTTTTGTTTAAAAATTTCTGAGTGAGTTTACTTTGGTGGTAGAACATTGTGCTGGCCATTGTGGAAGATGGGTTTGAGAATATCCTGGAGAGCTGGTTTAGTTATGGCAAATTTCTTCAGTATTTGTATGTCATTAAAGTATTTGATTTCTCCATCACAAATGAAACTCAGTTTAGCTGGATACAGGATCCTAGGCTGAAAGTTGTTTTGCTTTAAGAGATTGAAGGTCAGTGATCATACTCTTTTTCTTTGAAATGTTTTGGCTGAGAGATCTGCAGTTATTCTGATATTTCTCCTTTTGTGGGGAATGCTTTTCTTACATCTGGCTGCTTGCGGAATATTCTTTTTCATCTTAACTTTGGCAAAGTTAATCGCAATGTGTCTAGGAGATACTTTATTTGGATTGAGTCTTGCTGGGCTTCTGAAACTGTCTACTATCTTAACTTTTGTGTCTCTTGCCATGCTTGGAATTCTCCTCCAAAATCTCTTGGAGTAGAGCATCTGTACCTTGAGAACCATCCTCTTCTCCTTCAGGAATTCCTATAAGATGAATGTTTGATCTTTTAGAGTCATCTCACAACTCTTTCAGGGAATGATCAGTTTTTACTCTTCATTTGTCTGCCTCTTTGAGCATTTGGGAATGTTCAAAAACTTTGTCTTCAATTTCAGAGATCCTTTCTTCTGCCTGATCAACTATATTATTGAGGAATTCTACTGTATTTTGGCGCTCTTCAGATAACTTTTTCATTTCCTTGAGCTCTGCTATCTCTTTTCTCATTGTGTCCATATCTTTGGTAACTTTATCTTTGAATTCATTAATTTCTTGAGACAACTTTAGAATACTCTTTGGATTTCAATTTCTAACATTTCTTCCATTCTATTCATCTTATTTGCCATCCATATTCTGAATTCCATTTCCAACATTTCAGCCATTTGTCTATGCATGGCATCTTCAGTTGCATCTCCTTTGTCATTCCTTGGGGAGTGTTGAGCTACCCTGGTTATTCATGTTGCCAAAGTTCTTCCATTGTTTCCATACCATGTTTATTTTCCACCATTTGGTTATTGGAACTAGTAGGGTGAGATTGAATTGGGGTTCCAAGGTAGTAGAGTTAATCAGCCCCTTATCAAAGCGCTAGGCTTTGTAATTGTGACTTATTCCCTACAATCTTACAAAAGACCCTGTCAGAGTTTGGGCCAGAGATTATGAGGACCTACTTAGTGAGACAGCACAAGCTAGCACTGTTTTGACATTAGCAAACCTCTACCCTACCCTAAGAAGCCACAGTATTATGTTTAAATCCTGGCTGGAGAGAAATACAGACAGCTGTGGTGCCCCACCCCAACCCTTTATTTCTTTTCCATTACAAAACTTTGAAGGTCAACCTCAGAGTGTCCCCAGGTGAACAGACCCAGACACAAATTCAAATCAAATTATCTCAGGCAGTACAAACCCTGCTCAACAAAGAGGCGATCCAAGGGTCTCCAATAGCATATTTGGAGCCAGGGGTCAACACCCTCCCCCCCACCAGACTCAGTCCACACTGGTTTCTGCTTCTCTGCTCACTGATCCAGTTAAAGCCAGGGACTACACCCCAGCCCACTGGTCTTAGTCCACACCTGGCAAGCCTCTGCTTTCTGGCTCTGTTGGAGTCAGGGGGCCATGCCCAAGCCACCAATCTCAGTCCACACCCAGCAATCCTCTGGATTTGGAATCAGGTTCCCATGCTCCCCCTTCCACACTTCAGGTCTCAGTCTACACCCAGAGGCTTGCCAGTTCTTTTGGAGTCAGGGGACCAGTCCCACCTACCAAAATAAGTCCACACCAGGCAATCAAGCTCCTGCTTATGGGCACTATCAGAGCCATGGGTTCTGCACTCCCTCCCTCCAGACACAGCCAGAACTGAGGGGCAACACCACCACTGGCCAAGCAAAGTCATTACCAGGAGACTGCTCCTCCTCCCACCAAGTGTCCCTTTCTTCCCACATCCTCTTTCATCCCAGTAGTCATAGATTCTGTCCTGATGTTCAGCAGTCCATACTATGCCCAGAACTCTCAGGAAAAGACCGAACACTCCATATTTTGCAGGGGGCCAAACTTCAGACTGTCATGTGAGGTGAAAAGGGTGGACTGGGAGTTTGAAGTTGTGGGGGGAAAATATTTGTTCAATTTTTTGCCTAGTGGGGTGCTATCCAAGTTCATAAGTGGGATCTCCCTGAAGAAAGAGATCCGGTGTTTAGTGGCTTTCTCCAGTGAGGTAAAATGAGAGGCCTTTTGTTCCCTGCTTGCTCGCAGAGAGCTCATGGTGGGCCTCCTGTGTGGGGGTAGGGTCTCCTAGCCTCTAGTCAATAGGCTTTGCACCTACAATTTGTTTTCTTGAATGCTCTTCCTTGGAGTCACAGCTTGCCGAACTTCTTTTTTGGCTCAGCTCCCCACCTTTGTCTTCATTGAGTCTAAATATGGCCAGTTTTTCTTCCTCTGGTCTGGAGTCTCTACCGAGAGTTGCTACTAGTCAGGCATCTTCCCAGAATCCCTACTGTAACACTTTTAATTCATAAACTAGTACTTTTGTGATGTTTGACTCTTTTGTAAAGCACACATTGTACAGCTACACAAAAGTATTTTGCTTTCTTTATATCTGTATTCTACATGTATAAGCTTTTTTCTATTTTTAAAGTTTTGAAATCTTTTAAAAAGTATTTTGAAACCTTTTTGTTAAAAACTAAGACCTGAACACACATATTACCTAGGTCTACAAAGAGTCAGTACCATTAGTATCACTGCCTTCCACCTTCACATCCTGTCCCACTGAAGGTCTTCAGGAGGGATAACATGCATGGAATGGCCATTACCTATGATAATAATGTCTTTTTATGGAATACCTGATGAAAAATCTGCCTCAGGGTGTTTTACCTTTTTCTGCAAAAGTAGAAGGAATATACTGTAAAATAAGGATTAAAAAGTATGGCATAGTAAATGCATAAGCTAGTAACATGGTCGCTTATCATCATTATCAAGTAATATAGGCTATACAGAACTGTATGTGCTCTGCTTTTTAGGACTGGCTGGGCAAGTTTGTTTGTATCAGCATCATCACAGGTGAGTAATGTGCTATGCTACAATGTTGTGACAGCTATGATATTCATAGCAAAAGGAATTTTTCAGCTCCCTTATAATCTGATGGAACCATCATCACATATGCAGTCCATCACTGTTATGCAGCACATGATTATATATTATAAATAAAGACACAGATATGTAACATAACATCCATCTACCTATTTGTTTGTCTGTCTATATCTTTGTATATATTTATAAGCTTATCTGCTGAATAAATCCCTATGTGTAATTGTTTGTCAAATGATATTCTCATTTTGAATTTTGAAAACCAGTTCCAAATTGTCCTCTATATACCTCTATACGCCTATTATAATGGTGAAAATTTTCAAAACTTAACTAGCAATACCAATCAATGGCAAGAATGCAGAGCAATTTTTCATTGCTAGTGGGAATGACAGCTACTTTGAAAGGAAATTTGGTATTTTCTTACAAAGATAAGTAAGGTTTCACCATGCGAACCAAAAATTGTGCTCCTAAACATTTATCCAACCAATCTGAAAACTTATAAACATATGTCCACACAAAAAACCTGAGCATAAAAGTTTATAGCATTTTTTATTACAATTGACCAAAATTGGAAGCAAACAAGATGTCTTTTAATAGGTGAATGGATACATAAACTGAGTCACAAAAGGTAAAAATAAATGAGTTATTGGTCGCAGAGAGACATGGATGAATCTTCAGGTGTGTCGTTAAGTGGAAGACGCCAATCTGAAGAGGTTACATACGGTGTAATTCCAACTGCATGTGACTCGGAAAAAGACAAATCTCAAAAGGCAAAGAATACAAAACAATTGTAAATAACTTATGTAGATACTCTTCAATCAAATAAGTAGGGGACAACTTCCTAGTCTTTTGGAGTGGTGTGCACATAGTGACTCCTTTCCAAAGAATACAGTATGAAACTGGGAAGAAAAAGGTTGATTTTTACAATTTGACAGGTCAGAAATATGATTGGGTAACATCAACAATGATAAGTTATATTGAATATATATACCCTAGAAATGACGTATTGTAAATGACACTTTACCTCTGTGATCTTCTTCCTGATTCCAGTCTAATTCTGAGTGAAGAAACATCAGTCAACTTCCATTTTGGGAATATTCTCCAAAATCCTTGACTAATACTCTGTAAAACTTTTAAAGCCATTAAAATTCATGGAAAGTCTGAGAAGCTATCATATCCAACAGGAGCCTAACAAGACATAATGATTAAACATAATGTAGTATATTGAATAGTATTCTGGAGCAGACAAAGAACATTAGGTAAAATTGAGGAAATCTGAATGAAGTATACAAGGTCTGACAATTAAGTATGTGCACATTCCAATGTGTGCTTATACTGGCAACACTGTTTAAACAACTCTAAGGTTTTAGAACCTTGGTGTATCAGTGTCTCACAGCAGGGTTCATGTCAACATGTGGCAGTGTCATGCTGAGTGGCATTCATTATTGTTGTTGCATGTTTTCCTGTGCTGTCGCAAGAATGTCAGAGCTTGAATTAAAGCAATGAAGAAACATTGAATTTGTTGTTAAACTTGGAAAGAGTGGAAGTGAAATCAGAGGCATATCTTTCTAAGCTTATAGGGATGATACCATGAAGAAAACAGCATGTACAATAGATTAAACATTTTCTGAGGGGAGAGAAAGCGTCACTGATGAAGAGAGGTCAGTGTAACCAGTAACCAGGAGAACTGCTGAAACCATTGCAAAAATTCATCAAATTGTGATGAATTTGTGGTGCAGCACAATAGCAGATCAAGTAAATGTCAAAAGAGAAACAGGCAAAACTTAACTGAAAATCTTGGCATGAGAAAGGTGTGGTTCTTGTATCACAACAATACACCATCTTACACAGCACTGTTGGTAGATACTCTTTAGCCAGTAAGCAAATAATTGTATTGAAACACTCTCCCCTACTCACTTAATCTGGCCCCAAGAGAATTTTTTCTTTACCCAAAGATAAAGGAAATATTGAAAGAAAGACATTTTGATGATATCAACTGTAATTCAACAATAGTTCTGATAGCCTTTCCAGAAAAAGAATTCCAAAATTGCTTTGAAGAAAGGACTAGGCACTGGCATTAGTGCATAGCTTACCAAGGGTAGTACTGTGAAGGTGACCGTAGTGATATTCAGCAATGAGGTATGTAGTACTTCTCAGGTGAACTTGTGAAATTAAGTCTGTGACCTTGTACACTTAACTATTATATTAGTTCATTAATCATAATACTCCACCTCTACCCAAAATAGATAATTAATGAAGTGTGCAAACTTGTGCTTTTAGTCCAAGCTACTGGAGAGACTGAAGCAGGACAGTTGCTTGAGGCCAGGAGTTGGAGGTTGCAATGAGTTATGATGATGCCACAGCACATTAGCCTGGCCTATAGAACAAGATTCTGTCTCAAAACAAACAACAAAACAAACCGTAAGTGTACCATAATAACAGAAGTTGTTAATAATCAGAGAAACTGTGTACAGGGTATATGGGAACTCTCTGTAATATCTTCACAATTTTTCTGTAATCTTAAAACTGGTTTAAATAAAAATTTTATTTAAAAATGTACAGGAATTCGTAATTTTTTCAATATTTATGGAAATGTCTACTTTCCAAGATCTTCTGCAACATTAACTATCATTCTTTGGTCTTCATCATTTGTTAGGTTTAAAAATGATATTTTATTGTTCTTACCATTTCATCATTTAAGTATAAATAAAATGGAGCATCATATCAGTTTTGGCCATTTTTAGTTATTTAATTTTTCTTTTTTTTGAGACAGAGTCTCACCATGTCACCTTCTGACATCATAGCTCACAGCAATCTCAAGCTCTTGGGCTCAAGGGATTCTCTTGTCTCAGACTCCCAGGTAGCTGGGACTACAAGTGCCCGCCACAATGCCTGGCTATTTTTTTTGTTGTAGTTGTCATTGTTTAGCAGGCTCAGGCCAGGCTTGACCCCCCCAGTCCTGGTGTATGTGTCTAGCACCGTAGCCACTGAGCTATGGGCACCAAGTCTATTTAATTTTTTTTTTTAAATAAATTGCCTGCTCATTTTCTTTGCCTATTTCTCTTCTCTGATTGCAATTTTCTTCTTTCTTATTGGTTTATGGATCCCCTTTGTATATCAAGAAAATTAAATCTGTTTGTTCTCTTTACATTGCTACTGTTTCCATAAGTGTAACTTATGTCTCTTGACATATTATTAAGTCTAAGGAGGTTTTGACTTATGTATATCACCTGTCCTTCTTTCTCCACTCCTATATATCTCCCAGTTGACATACATCCCTGTTTTTAGTGTAAAATTGCTTACCTTTGTAACATAAAATAATCTACTATTTCTGTTATTTTTTGTCCATCAATATAGAAAGTAACTTTTGACTTTATGTTAAAAAAGTTATCATCTCCATTATTTCTTTCAGTTTATCTTCTTTTGCACTTGCCGATTACCTCACACACATTTACATTCTTTTCTATAATCATAACTAAATTTACAAGTCATAAATGAGTTACTTTTTTCTGACTGTATGAATGTTATTCTTGGAAGAGCTGCTAATCTCTATAGTTTATTGCCTTTCTTGTACCAGTTTGATTATCCCTAATTTTCTAGCATCTTTTCAATTTTTGTTTTCTTTTTTGTGTGTTTGCTTTTTAAGTTGCATAATTTTCAGGAAACATATATTTAAATTCACCCAAACTTCTGAGAGAAAGGAGTCAATTAGCTGAACTACAATCATTTTCTCCCTTTCAGTGGGATGGCCCTGGTCTAAAGGAAAGAAAGCCAGTGTCTTAGTCCATTTGATGCACTACAACAAAATATCTGAGACCAGGTAATATATGAAGAACAGAAATTTGTTTGTCACAGTGCTGAGCTTGAGAGGTCCAAGGTCAAATGGCCAGCATATGATGATAATCTCCCTCACATAACAGAAAATAGAAGGGCAAGAAGTAGCAGAATGCTACATGAAGCCTCTTTTCTAATATAATAATATAAGGGCTATAATCCCAATCATGAGTGAGGACCCCTCATGGCCTAATTTCTAAAGGTCCCACCTTTTAATACCATCACATTGGCCACATCTAAGTTTTTGAGGGGACACATTTAAACCATTGCTGCCAGGCTCAGTGCCTGTGGCTCAAGCGGCTAAGGTGCCAGCCACACAAACCTGAGCTGGAGGTTTCAAATGCAGCCCGGGCCCCCCAAACAACAATGACAGCTGCAACCAAAAAATAGCCGGGCATTGTGGTGGGCCCCTGTGGTCCCAGCTACTTGGGAGGCAGAGGCAGGAGAATTGCTTGAGCCCAGGAGTTGGAAGTTGCTGTGAGCTGTGATGCCACAGCCCTCTATCCGAGGCGACAGCTTGAGGCTCTGTTTCAAAAAAAAAAAAAAAAAAAAAACCATTGCTGCCAGTAACCTGCCCAGGGGCCTTGCCAAGTAGGTCTATAGATTAATGAGATTAGCTAGGAAAAAAATACTTTATCTGTAGAATACCCTTTGTAAGATATACCTCACCAAGGAATTACTCGTATTAAATAAATCCAGGATCTACATGTCCTCTGTGGACACTGCCTCCTACACTAGTCAACTGTCTTGTGTATACAATGGAGATATTTCATAACCAAACATACTCTATTTGAAAAAGCCCAATTACTTTACACAGAGACTTTATCTGGTATTCTTGGCCAGATATACATGCCCAGTGACAGAAGGAATCCAGGGAACTCTGAGGATATTCCCGTCTTCTCTCTTGTTCAGCTTGAGCTTACATGATTGCCTGTGTCCTTGAAATTGTTAATAAAGTTTGATACTGTCTCAAATCTCTATTTTATGTGAGTCAGATCTAGCAATTCAATCCTTTGTGTTAGTTACACATACATCAATTTAATCTTTCAAATACTGTTGTCTTTAAGTCTTCTCTTTCAAGTATAGATTTCTTTTCCAGGTGTCTCTACACTCTGCAGTAAAATATAATGATTTCTCTCTAGGCCTGCCACAAATAATTAGGATGATTCACCAAAACAACTAAGTATTTTTTAATAAATAAAAAATTTGCCAACTTTTCTAATTTACCTCTTTTACAGAAACATTTAAAAATATTACTTTTATTGACTCTACTGAATAAATATTATGTTCATCTCTTGAATGTTTAAAAATATTCAATATATTTTAACTCTGCATATTTTGAAATGCCCTTATTATGATAAAGAATATGCCAAAAATGTAAAGTAGGATTAAAACACTTAATACTAAGTATTTTCAATAAAATAAACGTTTCTGAAATTATGCTATAATATTCATGTATGTAATCATCCAAGAAAAATATTTATATTTATCACAATAAATAGTTGGCAAATTGGAATGTTTGGTCCATTCATAAATGACTACTTTGAAAATTTATATCTTTTTACAAAAGTTATTTTCAGCAAAATAGCCATAAGAAATATTGATCAGATACATACAAGGGCAAATGCTTTACATAAATTGTATGACTCATATTTTAAAAGTCTTATGGTGAAAGATCATTTCTTATTAATTAACAAAGACTCACCTGCATTTGATACTTGAGAATGTTAGAAATAATTGCAATTGCTGAAAGTTCATGACATATTGTGAGGTCATGCTTGATGATTTATGCAAAAGTTCTCAAATAAACATTGTTTCCAATATTAGAGAATTTAATTATATAATCTATATTCTATAACTTAATGTTTACATATTTAAATTTTTTAAAACTCTAAATTTACATTAAACAGAGAGTGCCAGAATGTAGACACATTTTAAGAAAGGAAAAAGCTGCACTAAAATTGTAATAGTCGAATTAACAAGTCTTGGGTGCTGGAAGATGGCGGCGGAGATGGTCCCGTAGCCCATCTCTCCCCGGTCAGCAGATGAGAGGGTGGGAGCTCTGGATCTTTCCCCATGTGAACTATTGGAGTGGATGGGCAGCTGGTGAGACACAGAGATCGGGAGAATTGGCGTGTTTCAAAGATAGTTCTTAACCGTGGAAACTGTTGCAGACCATTTCCCCTGCCCAGCGGAGGGGCAGCAGGTCCCAACCCACAAGCTCTAATCGGAGAAAATTCCACTGAAGTGTGGAACTCAGAGTTTGACGATCAGAAAGGGGCGCTTCTGGGAAGCACGGAGACCCGGGCAGCCCTGGTGTGAGCTGAGGGGTCTGGACTCTGCCAAACTAACACACTGGAATGTCCAAAATGGCGAGCGCCTTTTCCCCAGATCAATGAGAGAAAGAAAGAAAGGGTGACCAGCCAGCGTTACACTAGGCAGGGACCCTAGCGGAGCCTGAGAGGGGCGGAAAAGACACTTTGAGCTGTGGAAGCTGTGGAAGTTGGTGAGGAGGGCCCCCGGGCACTTCAGCTGGAGAATAACTGAAGTTCAAGTTCCCACCAACAGTCCCGCAAAGCCCTCTCCCCTCCAGCCTTCATGGTTGCTGGGAGCCGCGGCCATAGCAACCACTACCCCGGGTGCTGCTGCGGTCGCGCTGAAGCTGCCGCCCCATGAATAGTGACACACCGCAACGGCCCCCGAGATCTGCAGCGACTGCCTGCCCCCTCCCCTCCAGCCTTCACGGCCACTGGGAGCAGCTGTGACCCACAGCCATAGCTGCCATAGCAACCACCGCTGCTTGTGCTGCTGCGGTCGCTCCAGCAGGTGCTCTGAAGCGAAGCTGCTGCTACCGTGAGCATGGTGCCACCACCCCACGAACAGTGACCACACCCCCCTACCGACACCGCCACGGCCACCGAGATCTGCAGTGACCTTGAGGCCCCTTCCCCGCAGTCACCACGAGCCCCGCTCCCACGCTCCCCTCTCACAGCAGATTGTTGTTACCAGACTGGACTGCAATTCTATATACATATAACTTTTTTTTTGAATATCCTTTTCTTGGAGGCGCTATCGACAAATAACTCTTCACTTTCTTTTCTTAGACTATTTTTATTAGCTCCTATTCTCAAATGAACATTCTTCTTCCTCTCCCGCATTAATTTCTTTGTTCTCTCTCCCCCTTCTCTCCCTCCCTTCTTACAGCTTCTAAGAGTGCTTATATCATATTTGCTAGAGCCTTTTCTTCTTCGCTATTCTCAAGTATTTTATAAGAAGCATTTTAATTGTAGAATTCTTTTTTTTT
>CAUYON010123991.1:0-12999 GCA_963573935.1 Arctocebus calabarensis | reverse complement strand
TATTTAATTTCTCCATCGTAAATGAAACTCAGTTTAGCTGGATACAAGATCCTGGGTTTAAAGTTCTTTTGTTTTAGGAGATTAAAAGTCAATGACCATTCTCTTCTAGCTTGAAAGGATTGATCAGAGAGATCTGTAGTTATTCTAATATTCTTCTCCTTGTAGGTAATGGATTTCTTGCATTTGGTTGCTTTCAGAATTTTCTCTTTCATATTAACTTTAGTGAACTTAATTATGATGTGCCTCAGGGATGTCTTTTTGGGTTGAGTCATGCTGGGGTTCTGAAACTATCTGCTATCTGAATTTCATAATCTCTTGGCATGTCTGGGAAGTTCTCTTTCATAACCTCATATAGAAGAGACTCTGCGCCTTGTGACGCCACTTTGTCATTTTCAGGTATCCCTATAAGGCGAATATTGGTTTTCTTTGAGTTATCCCAGAGCTGTGTGAGAGAATGATCTGTTTTTGCCTTACATTTCTCTTCCTCTCTATAGGTTTGGGAGTGTTTGAAAGCTTTGTCTTTGATGTCAGAAATCCTTTTTTTCTGCCTCTTCATTCTGTTACTGAGGGATTCTACTGTGTTTCTCAGATCTTTAAGGGCTGCAACTTCTTGTCTCAATGTGTCAAAATCTTTGGTCATTTGATCTTTGAATTCCTTGACTTCTTAGACAATTTTTGAAATGCTCCCAGAATTTCTAACTCCAACTTTTCCTCTATTTTATTGATCTTGTTTGCAATCCAGGTTCTGAATTCAATTTCTGACATCTCAGCCATCTGTTTATGCATAGGATCATCATTTGTGTCTGCCAAATTGTTCCTTGTGGGGGGGGTTGATCTACTCTGGTTATTCATGTTTCCAGAGCTTTTCCACTGATTCTGCCCCATGATTATTTTGCACCATTTGGCTGGATGAGTAGATAGGGATAAGTTGGGTTGGGGGCTCTAGGAGTAGTGATTGACCAGTCCTTTGCCTGAACGCTGGGACTGGTATCTGTACTTTTCCCCCTAGAGTTTTGCCAAGGGCTCGAACAGTTCTACTGCCTGTGAAACTGGGCCTTCTTGGTGTGGTGGGGTTAAGTGGCTCTGTCTTATTTTCAGCTGGTCTCTGTCTTACCCTAGAGAATCAGTTACTCTGTATTGGAGTCTGAGCTATGAAGAAATACCAGCAGTTAGGTCACCACGCCCCTCACAGACAACAATTGGAAAAGGAAAATCAAACCTTCCCACTACCACACACCCATGGTACCACTTTGGAAAGTCCTTGGGTGATTGGCCCGGTTGAAGAGGTCCCAATCAATTGTCCCAGCCAGTACCAACCTCAAATAAAAGAGCCAAAAGTCTCTGGTGACTAGATAGCAGGAGTTTGCTGGCAGCTCTAGTATAACTCACTCCAGTGCTCTGTGAGCTCAGGAGCTCCCCCCAGCAAGTAAATTAGTCTGGGAAGGTTGATGCCTCCTTCCTCACCTTGCCCCTCTGTCACATTCAGTCTCTGATAACCCTGCAGGGCTGTGATCCAGTTCCCTCCAATGAGCAGATGCTCCAGAGGTTTGCGCCTGCCTAGGTCACAAGGGGCTCTGTGGCTCCTCGGCTAGTCTACCAGTCTCTGTTACTGTTGGCAGGGGGAATGTGAGGCCTGACAACCTGGGTACTTGATAGGGGCTAGGGTGATTCTCTCAGTTCTAGCCCTGTCCCTGATTGATGTTGCTGATAGAAGAGAACAAGTTCACAGAATTTTTGCCTTGTGGAAGAAATGTTGGGCTGCTAATAGTTCTGACTCAGTCTGTGAGTTTCAGCCCTTTGTCTCAGCTTTCATCCCGTGAGGGCCAAGTGCATCTAAAGCTTAGTAAAGCAGTCTCCACACGGCTTTCTCAGCATGAGTGTTCTAATCCCTGCGCTCAGCCCCAGTCGGTACCACCTCAGGCATATCCCTCACTCCCGAGTCCTGCCCCTCTGCCTCAGGACTGCTCTGCTGATGGCTGCCACTGGAGAAGCCACCTGGCTTCCCCTGGCTTCCCAGAGAGACTGGGAGTGTCTTCTCAAAACATCTTCAGGGGTGCAAGCCCTACTGCCATTGTTCCCACTGCTGCAGCTGTTGCTCAGTGCCTCAGGGGACCGATTCTCCAGTTCGGCCTCCTCTCAGCTCACTTTCCTCTCATCACTCCCAAGCTGGAAAAATAGCACAGATCAGCAACAGCCCACACCCTGTCCACAACCCTCGAGAAAATGTCCAAGAATCTGGACTCCATGGGGGACAGAACTCCAGAACTCGGGGTGAGAGTGGAGGGGAGTGCCGGGAGTTCAAACTTGCAGATTGAGAATATATACAGTTTTATACAGTTTTATGCCTGACAGGAGAGTACCATGGCATCCTAGTAGGGGAAGGAGTTCTGGTTTTTAGAGGGTCTCTCCCATGGGGTAGAGTGGGAGGACATCTGAACTCTGCTCACTTGTTTGTATGGAGGTATGGAGTATGCTGCGAGCTGATCTCATAGGGGAGGGGACCACCGTCCTCTTGGTGATGTGTTCTGTACCTTTTATTTGTATCCTTGGAGTCACAGGTCACTCCAGCAGTGTTGATGTGCATTCTTTGACATTCTCTTTTGGCTCAGATCCAAACCATTGGCTTTCTTGCTAAATTTCTGTCCTTTAACTCTCCTTCTGGACGGGAGCCTCTGTGGAAAGCTGGCTACGGACTGCCATCTTGGCTCCTCCCTCTTTATGTTTTCTTTAGATTTAATTCTAATTCCAAAAATATTTTTCAACCTGTATTTACAATATTGAAAGTCAAAAATAAAATGGAATCTCTTGACTCCCTCCTACGTGTGAGGAGCACTGACCCAATTGTTCATTTCAACTGGTAATTGCTTTGTTTATATAATTTGCGATTTCAATTCTAGCACACAATTTTTATACATCATTATTTCCGTCATCTATCTTTTATTTCAAGTAAGCTCTTTTGACATTTGTATCTGTTTTATTAACATGTTTAATATACCATATTTATTTAGCCTTAAACTCTAGACTTAGTCTCTATGTTCACTAATCCTTTTAAATCACAATTTACCCTTTCTTAAATTTTCTAATTATGCATCTTCCAATAATTTTACCCCAATGGCACATGAAGAGTAGATATAATATCTAAGCCCTAGGGTGTCTCGGTCTATCATCCATTTGTCTTTATTAACCATGCTCCGAGCAGGGAAGGGATTGATTGGTCTTCTGTGTTTCTTTTGTACCTCTCTCTTCTTCTGAGCTTTGCTGGCTACTTTCTAAGTGTTGAGGCTCATGGTGGAAGTGGTTTTGGGGAGTACTTGAAACCAAGATCTTATTTGATCTGGCACTGATGAAATATGATTTCGTGCTTTCTGAGCCTGGCAGGTGTTTTAAGCTGCCTCCTTGTCTCAGAGGTTTCTCTGGAGAGACTGGTTGCAGAGCTCTCTGATTCTTAGCTCTCTTATGTGGGGAGGATGTGTTTCTTGCCTGAGTGGTCATTTGGAATTTCTCCTGCTGCCCCTATGATATGATTTCCATCTCCAGCTTTTTGCTGCTAGATTTCTGACCTCTCAAGAATGCTCCCTAGGTGGGCACAGTGGCTCACACCTGTAATCCTAATACTCTAGGAGGTTGAGGCAGGTGGGTTGCCAGAGCTCAGGAGTTTGAGACCAGCTGGAACAAGGGCAAGACCCTATCTCTAATTAAACATAGACAGGTGTTGTGGTGGGTGCCTGTAGTTCCAGCTACTTGATAGGCTGAGGCAAGAGAATCACTTGAGCCCAAGAATTTGAGGTTGTTGTGAGCTATGATGCCATGGTGCTCTACCCAGGGCAACAGAGGAAGATTATGTCTCCAAATAAATAAATAAAATAAAATAAAATAAATTGCTCCCTAAAGGTCAGGGTCAGGGGGACAAGGTAGCCCTTTGTCCCACTGGGTGAATATGTGGGAGTGTTCGTATGCCCCTTGTTGCCACAAACAGGATCAGACTGATTCCAGCACAGTCACCATTACTCTTCTGCTTCTGGCCATTTATGTTCCTCTGGTGTGAGCTCCACACCAGCCCTCTGTGCACTCTACCTGCAATAAATACATTTTAAGGCTGATCTCAAGGAAACTTCCTTCCTCATAAGGGATGTAGCATTTCCCCACACTCTCTACTTCATGGGGTATGTGATGTTGAGGGTTGGGGAAGTGACTCAGCATAGCACTCCTCTCTCCAAATAAATGTCTTTCTCTTACCTCTCTCAATCTTTTTATATTCTTATAGTGAGTGAGAGGGTTTTAGAGTCTGGAACTGGTTCTTTGCAAAATCTGCATATTATAGTATCTGTCTTATATCTATTTTGAAATCTGGTTTCTCTTTTATGGGAAATTCAGTTGAGATGGAGCCAAGAATAATTCCATTTTTAGTAATCTGTTATTTATAGTTTATAACTCCTAATCCAATATCCAGTGCTCAGAAGTATTAGACTAATGTGATCTTGATAATTGAGGCTTCTTCTCCCCACAATGGAGTTTATTAAATCTTAGGATAGGTAAGGATTCTTCTGCCCATAGCACTTGTTGATACCTCTGACCTCATGATGTGATTTCATGCTGTCTTTGGAGGGTCTCTTACTCATGGTGCTCTCATTTAAGGAGGATGCATTCTTAGCCCAAGTGATCATTTCCAATCCCCAATACTTACTCCTCACTCACAGACCCTGGCCAATGGAGCAACCATCCTTCTGTTGCATGAGAACTGAGTTATAAATATGTTTTTCCTTCATTCTTCTGTACTATTTAAAACCGTATGAAAGGAGGTAAGCCCTGTGGCTAGAGGAGGTTTTTGGTGTGTGCCAGAAGCTGCTAAGTGCCTTACATTGGCTATTTCTTATAATACTTGGAAGTCTAGTATTTTCATTTATAGATGTAAGAAAAATAAGACTTAGGAGTATCACATCTAAAATCATGCAAATTAGGCCAGAAATGTTGGCTCAAGCTTATAATGTAGCCCTTTGGGAGGCTGAGGAAGGAGTATCTCTTGAGGCTAGGAGTTCAAGACCAACCTAAGAAACATAAAAGACTCCCACCTCTACAAAAAAACAGAAAAATAGCCAAGCGTGTGCATTCTTAATAGTCCCAGCTACTCTGGAGGCTGAGATAGGAGGAGTCACTTGAGCCTGGGAATTTGAGGTTGCAGTGAGCTATGATCATACCACTGCACTCTAGCCTGGGCAACAGAGTAAGACTCTGTTTCAAAATAATAATAATAATAAATTGGGCTGCATAAACATTCTGGTGTAAATATCTTTGTTACAAGATTTTTGGTCTTTTGGATATATACCTAGTAGAGGAATTGCAGGAACGAATGGCAGGTCTATTTTTAGATCCCTAAGTAATCTCCAAACTTCTTTCCCAAAAGAACGCATTAGTTTGCATTCCCACCAGTAATGCAGAACTGTTCCCTTTTCTGCACATCTGCGTCAACATCTCTGGTTTTGGGATTTTGTTATGTGGGCTACTCTTAATGGAGTTAGATGATATCTCAAAGTGGTTTTGATTTTCATTTCTCTGATGATTAAAGATGATGAGAATTTTTTTCTTATGTCTGTAGGCCCTGCGCCTGTCTTCTTCAGAGAAGTTTCTATTCAAATCTCTTGCCCACAATGAGATAGGATCACTTGTTCTTTTCTTGCTAATACATTTGAGTTTTCTCTGGATTCTGATTATCAGACCTTTGTCAGAGACTTAACCTACAAATATCTTCTCCCATTCTGAGGGCTGTGTTTTCGGCTGTGCAGAAGCTTTTTAGTTTGATCAGATCCTAATAATGTATTTTTGGTGTTGCTTTAATTGCCTGGGGCATCCTCCTCATAAAGTATTCTCCCAGGCCAATTTCTTCAAGAGTTTCCAGAAGACCAAAAAATCACTTTATAACAAAGACATTTGCACCAGAATGTTTATTGCAGCTCAATTCATAATTGCCAAATCATGGTGAAGCCCAAGTGCCCATTGACCCATGAGTGAATTAATAAATTGTGGTATATGTACACCATGGAATATTACACAGCCTTAAAAAACAATGGAGACGTTACCTCTTTTATGTTTATATGGATGGAGCTGGAACATATTCTTCTTAGTAAAGTATCTCAAGAATGGAAGAAAAAGTATCCAATGTACTCAGCTCTACTATGAAACCAATATATAATCACCCACACTTCCATATGAAAGCTATCACCCAACTATAGCCCAAGATGAAGGAAAGAGAGGAGGGGAAGGGGAGGGGAGGGGGGAGGATGGGTGGAGGGAGGGTTATTGGTGGGACCACACCTATGGTGCATTTTACAAGGGTACATGTCAAATCTTTTAATTGTAGAGTACAAATGTCTTAACACAATAATTAAGAAAGTGTGGTGAAGGCTATGTTAACCAGTTTGTTGTATTTCACATTGTATATAAAACCAGCACATTGTACCCCATAATTATATTAACGTACACAGCTATGAGCTAATAAAAAATAAATTAAATAACCATTTTTTATATAAAAAATTAAAAAAATAAAGGCACCCAAAGTAAAAGTGCTGAGATAGAACAATAAGTGTAGTTCCTTCTGATGCCAAAAGAGGTGCTTCATTCTTAACCCTGGATACATATTAGAGTCACCAAGGAGCTCTGAAAATACTGGCTCCCTTTTTGGCACAATTAAATGGGAACCTCTAGACATGAATCTGATTTCGCATATGTGTTACCATCTCCCAGGCTTCTCTAAAGAGCAGCCAGGTTTCGGAGCACTGCTGGATAAAGCCTCTCAGCGGCGGCTCTGTCAAACATTATGCTAGTAACCCTGTATGACACAGCTTCATTCATATCATTTCCTCCTTCATATTTTCTTTCTTCCAAAGTCAGAGAGTGCGTGGTTGCCCGTCTATATCCGAGCTGGCATTCCGAATCAGATCCCGAGGGCAGCATTCATGGCCCTGTTTATCCTGGAAGTGGATCAGTTCATCCTGACCTCTTTGACTACATCCGTTCTGGACTGCGAAAAAGATGAGACCCCCAAGCCCTTGCTGGTGTACAACATCACTAAAGCCCCTCTCCAGGGCTATGTGACTCACCTGTTGGATCACACCAGACCAATCTCCTCGTTCACCTGGAAGGATCTCAGTGACTTGCAGATCGCCTATCAGCCACCAAACAGCAGCCATTCTGACAGGAGAAATTATGAGGTGAGAAGGAGGAGAGGCAAAGCTTCTAGCTTAGTTGGTATCAACAGAGTTATTTAAGAGGCCTCTTTCATTAACCCTCAGGTTCATTTACACAATCATGGCCTCCAAAGAGAATCAATCCCTGTAAATGAGAACTCACGCTAATGCCTTGAGGAGCCAGGCAGGTGAATTGGCGCCCGCAGCAGCAGCTGCCACCAGCTTGTACCCAGTATTGCTTTAGCTCTCATTTGTCAAGAAAATTTGCAAAGCATATATTTTTTAATAAGTGGTTTTCAGTTTTTACATACAGAAGATATAATTTAAAATCTTAAAACATATAGTTCTACCTACAAAATATTTCTGTGGGCCACATTAAGCCCAGGACTCACCAGTTTGAAAACTCCAATCGCCCTCCATTGCCCTCCTGTGTTACATAGACTCCCGGGGGTGTCCAACCCTTTGGCTTCTCTGGGCCACATTGGGAGTCTTGGGCCACAAACACGAACAAAAGCTGATGAGCAAAAAAAAAAAGATCAGTGCACAATTTTCGTGATATCTGCCACCATGGATAAGCAAAAATATCCTCACATAATCCACATGCAGCCTGCAGGCTGTGGGTTGGACACCCCTGATGGATGTTGGAGATGAAGGTTTGCAATTCTTTTATTAATAAATTCTTTTATTTGTTTTTGTGAGAGGTTTCACTGGCAGGAAATCCTTAATTTTAATTGGTAACACTGACTCAAGATAGGAGATTCCATAGTTTTACTTGATAACTAATTTCACTATTAAACACTTTCCATCAGGAAAGTCCTCCCAACTGTCTAATCTAAATCGCTTTTGCTGTAGGTTAGCCTTTTTCTTTTGGGTTATAGTATTCAATGGGAGTGAAGAACAGCTGGTTACAGTCTTCCACATAATAACGCTTCCTATACTTAAAGACCTACCAACAAGTTGATTCAAATAGAATGGAAATTTTAAGTGAGCAGATTGATACAGACTTGAGTTCAGGTTTATTAAGGAAAATGAGTGTCCCTGGGGTTACCAAAGTGTTCCCCGTGTAATTTAGGCATTTTCTGCATTTAGCTCAAGGGCAGACAAAGAGCTGTGCCTGCGCTTTGGCAGCTGTTTTTCTTTCCTTCCCTTGCCCCTCAGACCTTCCCTGTTATGGACTAATTTCTCATTATACTTCCAGTTTTACCTGAAGCTCACAAATAGAGCACCATTTTTCTAGCTGCTTCCTGTGTGTGTTCTTTGGCATCGTACAATGCAATTTTAAAGCAGAAGCTGTGCGAATGCTTGATTTTTTTTTTTGTTCGCAGTCTCAATTTTCGAACTAAGTCTCAATTTTCTTAGTGGAAACTAAGCACTTTTCAGATTGTACAGGCCAGAAGCCCTGGGCTGTGGGCCCAGCCTAATATGTATTTACATTACACCTCTAAAATTGACTTCTCTTGCCCACGTAGAGTTTCATTTTCAGTCTGTTGCTTTGGCAGCCTTGAGAATTGGTTTCTTTTTTTATTCAGTATTTGCTGATATTTTATTGCCTGATTGTTTCTCTAATCCCTCAGTGGACCACATCTTCTTCACAAGCAGACAGCATGCCTTGCATGTCTGGGGTATCCTTCTCTGCCGATGTCTGGTGCAACACACGCGTAGCACATAATAAAGCTCCGACTTGTCAGATAGCCCCTACCTCTTAGTTACGGATTACATGAGAGCAAATAAAAGTTAGATATTTAAAAACACAGTTAGTCGAATAGATGCCTCTAGACCAGAGTTTCTTCATAGGGGCACCGCTCCCATTTTGGATCAGATAATCCTTTGTTGTGGGGGCTGACCTGTGCATAGTATAAGGCTAATATCCTTGGTCTTTATCCACTAGATGTCAGTAGCACCCTCTCAGATACCTATTTTTGAAATTAAAATTATCTTCTGGCATTCCCAAATGTCCCAGGGGGATTAAGATCACCCTCAGCTGCTCCAGATCCTTCCCCTTTGAGAGAGATTTGAGTGGTCTAATGTTGGACTGAGATGGTCTCCCAAGCAAGTGCAGGGACACGTCTCCAGCATATTTGCCAATTTCAGATTAACAAAGTCTTTAACGGAGAAGATTTTAAAACACTGATAAGCTAAGGAAGAACATCTAGAACCTGAAAAGGTGAAATCAAGTTGTCAAAAATGAGATCCAGGTGTGGCAGAAACTGGGCTCCATTTTGCCTTCATCTGTGGACACACCCCAGAATGAATGATCCTTCATGCTATAAGTTGTCAACATGTGGTTCATATGCGTGTGTTTGTTTGCAGGTAGAATTAGAGGTATTTGACTTCTTCTTTGAAAGGAGCGCACCTGTTACCGTCCACATCTCCATCAGAACAGCAGATACAAACGCCCCCCGAGTCTCCTGGAATACAGGTGAAATTCAATATAAGACAAGCCACACAGGTCTAAAGGGAACGTAAGAATGTAGCTGGCTCGGGGAAGAAAGGTAGTTTTATTCCCATTTCACACGTGGGACGGCTACAACCCAGACAGATGAGGGCATTAGATAGTTGTTTTTGTTTTGTTTATTCCTAGTGGCAGGGTGAGAAATTTAAATCCAGGATTTCTGTGTCGAATGCCAAGTCCTTTCCTCTGCAGAAGATAAACCAAACGACACCTTTTAACTAAATGAAGCAAAAAACAAAAAAGTGACTACTTTGTGATACTGAGCTACAGTTGGACTGAGAGAGAAAAAAAATCTCCAACTCAAATTGTCCAGAGGGTTGGAGAAAGGTGTAGCCTTTGTCATCCACTGTCCTACTTTTAGGTTGGGTAGCATGGAAAGCAGAGTACATAAATAAGAGCTTTACTTGCTTTAAGAACAGTACTGCCTTCAGTTCTAAGTGGGCTCATAATGCAATGTATATATTAAATCAGTTGTAAATGTGGAATATAAATGAAGTTTTTTTTCCTTTCTCACTGATGTCATCAATAGCATTTAAAACATACCTATAAACAGCCATGGTAGTTGTATGAAAGGGAACTATAAATTATTTGTGTCTGATTTAAATCCTCAGGAGGCAGCTTCAGTGAGTTTCCTCTTGGGGGGGTGTGTACACATCTGTGTGTGTCTTTGTGTGTATGGGAGTTCGGGAGAGATGGGAAACAAAGGTTGAGTATTCTTGATTTATAATTCTGGCGCTATGACTCACTTTACCTCTGTTAGAGGGATAATGAAAGAAAACAAGGCATTAGTCACATGCAATTGATAATAATTACACGTTCGATATATTACTGCTTGAGTATAGAGGTGGAGCCTTCTGTATGTGTATATGTGATCTGTGACACCCAGGTCTGTTAAGGGGACTCCAGGGCAGATTTTGGTTGCTTTGGACATCAGAATCCTTTCAAAAACAATTTCTTATTACGAACTTAATGTATGCTGCCATCATCAAACATTTGGAGAATATAGTAAATAAGATTAAAATCATTATTTCATCATAAAGGCATAACCAAAGTTAACATTTGGCTGCGTACTCTTCCAGTCTTCTTGGTTGCTTCTCTGTTGGGTCCCATGAAGCTTTTTCCTGTGCTGTATTGTGTGCTTGTTTTTGAATCCTTACTACCTGTCACAGAGATCCCTTGAATGTGGTTCTTCACTCTCCCTCCCTTCCTCCCTCTCTTTCACTCTTTCTTTTATTCACATATTGCATGTATTAGTCCATTTCCCCCAGAGAACAGACCCTGAGGTCTTATGTATTAACCTTATACTGAAAACAAGAGTAAGGGGAGAAGCAAATAAGAAAGTGGTATTGCTGAGCGGGTCACTGCTTTACAGTAAGATAGGGCAGATTGCTCTGTAGTGCCCCGTACCTCCAGGAAGAAGATGGAACCACTGTGGTTGGGAAGGGTTGGGGGTAGGGTGAAGAAACGGTGAACAATCTCTGTATGTTCAGTTCCTTCCTATTTCCTGTTTCCAATTGGTTAAGGTTTGCCTCACTGGATATTGACTCCCCACATGTCCAGGATGTGATAGCTGGCCCCTTTTAGCTGCCACTGCACAAACTCTCTGAGTCCCACGATGTAGATCTGGCCACAGTCATGAGGAAGGTCACACTCCCAGAGGGCTGGTGAAGGAAGCAGCTGCATTAGAAGATGAGGCAACAGTGGCAGGAGGGCTTTGCAGTTAGGGGGAGTGTGGGAGCCCTGATGGGGCTGCTCCAGATGGAAAGCAGGCAACTTGTCAAGGCCAGGGAGGCAGGTAAAGCTGGCAGATTTGAGGGGAAGCCATAAACTAGAACACCATCTTTTGATTTTGTCATTTTGTTTCTTTAAAAAGCTCTCTCCCTTTTTAAGATTCTCTGCGATCTGTTGGCACCCAGCTCTGTCAAGTAAGGAGAATGTTTATTGATACTACAACTCCTTGTCTCTAACCTGAGCACTTGCTGCAGAGTCTATATTCTTCTTGCCATGACCAGCAAGCACATCTCTCTCCATAGATTTCCTCCAGCATGCTGAGTCCCAGGAGAATGTTTTAATTCCCTTGGTTCCAAAAATCCCTGTCTTATTAGAATCCTCATTAAATACAGACCTCATTGCAAAGTGTCAGGTACTGCCTGTTTATCACCATTAAACACCTCCACCACCTACCTGCCCCACTTTACTTTCTCCACGCTGAGGGCTACTTCTGTGCTCATAAATTTTATGTAAGAGCCCTCTGGGCTCTTTTGCACATTTAAAATGTCTGAATGTAGTCTCTGAAAAATCCTTCTCTAAACTGGAGATCATGGTGACTCTGACATCTATTCTTTCCTTCAGTATTTATTTTCTGGAATCATCAGGCTTCTAAAGGGCATTTTAGACTGAACCCATTATAATTTATAATAGTACTAAAAATAAAAATTTTAATAGAAATACAAGCTACATTCTGGTTTCTTCAAAAGGTTTTGAAGATACAATTTTCAGTTTCCTGAGTGGAAATTCATTCATCTTTTCTTTAAGCAAGCGTGTTGTCATGAGATCAAACTTTTCAAGACACTGTTTTACTTTCTCTTGTAGGTCTGAATCTCCTGGAGGGGCAGTCTCGGGCCATCACTTGGGAACAGTTTCAGATTGTAGACAATGATGACATTGGTGCTGTCCGGTTAGTCATTGTTGATGGCCTACAGCATGGACGGCTTACACTAAGAGGTAAGTGATCTGCCTTTGTAACTGAGAAAAGAACCCAAGAAGTATTTTCTTCAAAAGCTAATAATATCCTAGTACTCTGGGAGGCTGAGGCTAGTGGGTTGCCTAAGCCGAGGAGCTCAAGACCAGGCTGAGCAAGAGTGAGACCCCATCTCTGCTAAAAATAGAAAAACTAGCTGGCTATTGGGGCAGATGCCTGTAATCTTAGCTACTAGGCTGACACAAGAGGATCCCTGGAGGCCAAGAGTTTGAGATTGCTGTGAGGTACAAAGACGATGCCACAGCACTCTACCCAGGGTGACAGAGTGATAATTTGTATCAAAAAAAAAAAAAAAAAAAAAAAAAAGCAAATAATATTTAACTGGATATATGTAGTATCTCTTATGCTCCACTTAACATAAAATTGTCATGTCCAGAAAATCTAGAAATCTTAAAATCATCAGCTTTTGTATTAAAATGCTCAAATCCGCATATAACCATTTATTAACAGTACTGTGGGGGCTCGGCGCCTGTGGCTCAACGGGCTAAGGCGCCAGCCACGTACACCTGAGCTGGCGGGTTCGAATCCAGCCCCAGGACCCGCCAAACAACAATGACGGCTGCAACCAAAAAATGACCGGGCGTTGTGGCGGGCGCCTGTAGTCC